>CM023611.1:26092614-26122614 GCA_013358685.1 Antennarius maculatus | reverse complement strand
ACGTGCTAATGAGTTGACAGGGCCTGTGTGTCTCTGAGGCGTGTCTGATGCAGCCAATTAGTTCAAAGCCAGCGGGACATCATTTCATTAACAAGGTGGCTGCTGCGTTCAACAGGAGAACACAATGACATGTGGCGAACCATTCACATGTCCTCCTGTATTCATATCATATCACACTGATTAAGATCATTCTTAGTGTGTGCTGCTCGTTTGTGCTGATTACATGGAAATACCTCACCACACCACTTTAAAATAAAAGAAAAAACAAGAATAAATATATTCCAAATAACTTTCACAGTTCCAGAAATGGCTCACACTTTACCTTGTTTTTACTTTGCATTATTTCTCACCTTAAACAAAATCACCACCGATGTGTCTTTATCATCAGTGAGAGCCATGGATGAAGTCCTGTGTTTTCATACCTGTGTGATTTCTTTAAAAATTAAATTAAAACCAAGTGAAGTTAACTTCATAATGATCCATTCATCAGGTAAACTGCTGCTGCCGGTGACTTGAATTTTACATTTTGAGCTGAATGAAGATTCATGGCTAAATAAAAATAATAGGATCTGCTAATTCTAGGTGTCTGATCACTTTCGTTCCAGATTCTCCTTGAACTGTTTGTCGGTGTCTGGTTTGTTGTGTGTTTCTTTAGCCGCTACAGTCAGCTACTAAACAAAGTCTTGCTGCAGACAGGAAGCAGCCATCCTAAATATGTTTATTGGCCAGCCGTAGGAGCAGAAGGTGGAGCAGTGGTGTGGATCCAGAGACTTCACCTGGAGACTCCAACGCTCCATGTCCTCGTCCCTCACCATGTTGGAAATGGTCAGACCAGTTCAGTAGACACTGCCCAACTCCACCAGCCACAGGTAGAACAGCGTGTGGGCTCACATCGCCGCTGAGGCTCAGTGGTGAAACAAGAGGAAGTAGAGGTAATGAGTCCATCATTACCGCTGAGGACCAGAGACCGCTGAAAGCCTCCGACATTCTAGCAGTGCTGAAGCTTTGACAGCAGCCTGTCAGCTGTGACCTCTGAGTCTCCACCATTAGCGCTTCTTGCTCTTGTCATAATGACATGGAGCTCCAGAGAACTTCTGACAGCTGCTGGACCTGGAAGAGGTCGTCCGTCTCTGTCAGACGTGTAGGGTATTGGTTCCATTCTCATTCCCACACTGGTGCAGGGCTAACATGTCCCATGTCAGGGCTGTTTGCTGGGCTGTGGTTGGGACCTCTTGAACAGTTAGTTAACTGGTTTTAACTGTGATGTCACAGTTTGTTATCAGTACAGCAAATAGGAACAGATTAAAGAAGAAACTCAGAGCATCACTAATCCCCTCCTTACCCTCCTCCTTACCATTCCAACACTGCTCCTTACCCTCCTCTTTACCCTACTCTCTTCCTTACCCTTCTTACCCTCCTCCTTACTCTTCTTACCCTTCTCCTTACACTCCTCCTTACCCTTCTTACCCTCCTCCTTATCCTCCTGAAAGTTGGAACACCTCCAGTTCCACCAGTCAGAACCTGAGCCTGGTGATTATTTCACTACTTCCACCCAACTGGTCAAGGCAGATGGCCACCCCCCAGAGTCTGGGTCCTGCCCGGAGTTTCTTCCTGAATGAGGGAGTTTTTCCCCTGCTGCTGTCACTTACTCTTGTTCTGGATGGTTCTGTTGGGCTTCTCTGTGCTTTGAAATGTCTGTTGATGTGGTTAAGTGCTTTACAGATAAAAGCTGTTGATTGATTGATTGATGCTTCCCAATGTTGCACACTTATTTGGCAAGTGTAAGACTTACGTGGTCAGATTCTGTGCAAATAAACAAAATATTTTGTTTCTAACAATATAGCAGATAAAATATGAAATGAATTAAACTATTACGATACTCCAGCTAATCTACAGTGGTTGATAAGATGGGCACACCTTTAAGGGGCGTTCCAACCGTACCTGGTCTGGTTCCTGAGCCCTGCTGCCAGGCGTATTGACGCTCAGGTACAGGATGAATTTCACCTTACTTATCAGAGGGGCATTTCCATCGTAGTCAGACAGACATCCAACGGGCAAAATGCAGTGAAACAGGAAGCCAAAAAGGTGGACTATCCCCAGAACCTGAACTAGAGCTGTGAGTTGGGGGTCTGGGTCATCAGCAGGTCTGATGACCCAGACCCAGACCCCTCTGAGACTGGGATTCAACTGAGCCCTCCTCTTCAAGGACAGCTCACTGACAACATAATGAGGATGATAATCACACAAATGTGTAGCTTGGTGACACCACTAGAGGAGACTGTTATGACATGCCTGTTGCCATAGCAACCCCTGGGTGTGGGAGTCTGTCAGGAACCATTTCTACTCCCTAAGAGAAATAAAGGCACATATATGCAGAGTTGTTTTCGTGTGTGTGTGTGTGTGTGTGTGTGTGTGTTTGTGTGTGTGTGTGTGTGTGTGTGTGTGTTTGTGTGTGTGTGTGTGTGTGTGTGTTTGTGTGTGTGTGTGTGTGTGTTTGTGTGTGTGTGTGTGTGTGTGTGTGTTTGTGTGTGTGTGTGTGTGTTTGTGTGTGTGTGTGTGTGTGTGTTTGTGTGTGTGTGTGTGTGTGTGTGTGTGTGTTTGTGTGTGTGTGTGTGTGTGTCTGTGTGTGTGTGTGTGTGTGTGTTTGTGTGTGTGTGTGTGTGTGTGTGTGTGTTTGTGTGTGTGTGTGTGTGTGTGTGTGTTTGTGTGTGTGTGTGTGTGTGTGTGTGTCTGTGTGTGTGTTTGTGTGTATGTTTGTGTGTGTGTTTGTGTGTGTGTGTGTGTTTGTGTGTGTGTGTGTGTGTGTGTGTGTGTGTGTGTGTGTGTGTGTGTGTGTTTGTGTGTGTGTGTGTGTGTGTGTGTGTGTGTGTGTGTGTGTGTGTGTGTGTGTGTGCTGCTGGCTAAAATATAGCAGAACCTCTTGGGTTCTCTTTGTGTCAGTTGGGTCCCCAGGGGCCCACTGGAAAACAACTGTACTCACCATCTAGATGATGATGATGGTGCTGTGTGTGTGCGTGTGTGTGTGTGTGTGTGTGTGTTTTACAATAATCAATGAGTGTCCCTGCCATCAAACAGGATATTTTGAATATTATTGGGGGACACAGGTCATGTGATCTCTGCCATTTCATTTGACAGGGAGGAGGATGTAAACAGGATGAGAGAAAACCAACGCCAGTGGTCAACAGTCTGGACTGTCTCCTCCGCTCGCTGGTAAAACTAACACGAAAACAATGTACACCCGAGTGACAAAATGTAATTCCCCCCAGGGGATCAATAAAGTATACCTTCTTCCTTCTTCTTCTTCTACTCCAACATGGCCCCCTCATTGGCTGCTGTGGTCCCACTCTGAGACACACAAACAAGGTTTTTCTTCAGATAGTCTGGAGGAATCAACTGAGATCACATCAGCGTTCTGAGCCAGGTTTAAGGTGTGGAGAAGAGCACTCATCTGTAAGGAGATGACGTTCTACAAACCAAACTGACATTGAGTGGAGAACATGATTGCATCACATTTTAATGTGATTTTATTTATCCTTTCATACCACGGGGGTCCCATTGAGACACAGTAGCTCTTCTTACAATTGAAGAAGTCTCTTGGATGAGAGATGAAACGTCTTCAAGAACTTTCTTAACGTCCAGTGGATCGACTCAACAGCTTTTGGATCATCTTGCACAAAACATAGGAATCATACAAAGGAAGACAAAATATAAAAGAGGGTAACAGACTATGCCAGCCATGAGGAACAATAATCATATTTGTTCATGTATTGATTTAGTTTTGATTGGTTGATTCATTGATTGATTTACCGAAAGACGGGGAGAACATACAACTCTGCACATAAAGGAATCGAAACTGGAATCTTCTTAGTGTGACACAACAGTGCTACCCACTGTGCCTCCCCATTATTTTTCTTTATTAGTCCCCCGTAGGTGAGAGAAGAGGATGCAGAAGACAGGGTTAGATGGAGGCAACTGATTCGCTGTGGAGACCCCTGAAGGGAAAAGCCGAAAGGAAAAGAAGATTAGTCCCCCATAGGGGGAATTATTTTTCCCCTCAGACGGCACCTTGGCAGTGCTCAAGAGGTGAACTGGCACCTCTCTGAATTTTTTTCTGCCCAACATGGGTCTTGAACCGGCCACCTCCCGGTCCCCAGCCCAAGACTTAGCAGACTGACTACTGCCACCCACGGTTTTATTGTCATTGACATTTTCTTGAGAAAACGCAATTTCACACATATTTTTCCATCAAATAACTTTATCTCCTTTGCTAACAAATGGGTGCTTGGATGAATAAGAAATGATTTAGACCAATGAGAATGCTTGTAGCATTTCACTTGACAGATTCAAGAGAAAGGCAGAAACAAAGAAGAAGAAGTTGTCAAACTAGAAGTATAATTGTGAACAGTAAATATGATAAGTATGAATATAACCTAAAGCTAGAAAACAATCCTTGAACTAAAGGGAGACGTACTCTTCTGACAAGCCTTCTGATGAGAACTAGTGAGTAGCATCAAAGTAAAACAGTGACTGAATATATTTTCAAAATACTAAGTTAACTTTTCATGAAATATGTTGGCTTATTGTAAGTCTTTATATTTTGTTTTTCTTTTCAGTTATTTCACCCTATATTGGTTATAAATCACTGAAATGCTGTCAGCTTCAGGGGGGCTACACCCATTTAAACCCCGCATCATTGATCCAACATTAACTGTTAGGCTGAAAAAACATTTTCCTGTTGCCATTCCTGAAATAAACTGTCCTTCTCTGGTGAAGAAAGGACAATCCAAGGCCAGTCATGCCAGATGGATTGTTGAGTGCGTGACAATATTCTGTGACAAAGCATAATTTTGGCTACATAGGTTCTTCAAGATTGATCAACATGCATGAGTATCTAATACAGCCATGCAAAGTGAGGACAGTGGAGGTACAGGTAATATTTTACCAAAACGAAAACTCTTATCAGGACATGGAAGTTTGTACTGGTTATGAAAGTGCTTTCTACGCCCCTAGGGTTCAAACAGGGTAACTGGGAACAGTTGTATAGGACAGCACAGGGCTGGCTCGTGGCTCCTCATTTCAGTATTATTTTTTTTCTTTTTTCTTTTCTGAATACAAGACAATCAGAAATTGTTTTGTCTTCAGCCGCTTATTAAATCTCATTTATGGGTTAGCGCAGCAGCCTATCTCTGATGACATTGGGTGGGGGCTGGAGTGCACCCTGGATAAGTCACCAGTTTATCACAGGGCCAGACAGAAAGACAAATACCCATTCACACATTCACACCTGTTTTTAGCAGTGGGAGAAAGCTGGAGAGAACCCACTAGACATCCAGAGAAATGCCCCACATGGAAATGAACCAAGGACCTACAAGCTGTGAGGTAACAGCACTACCCACTATGTCACTGCAAAAGAGCTTTATGCACCTGTTGGTTTGAAAAGGAGGTAAATAGGAACAATTGTGTAGAGTGGTAAAGAGCAGGCTCATGGCTCTCTTTAGTTGTATTAAGCCTTTCATCATTCCTGCCAAGGGTTGAAGCAGCAGGAATAAAATAACTGCTAGGTGTCTCTGCACTAGATAGAGATACAGTAGATACTTAATTAATCCCAGAGGAAATTGTGTATATCCACTGCTCACGAGAGGAACACTGGCAATACAGGAGATATAGTCCACAGGAAGACAGTGTAAAAGAAGATTCAACTAAGGAGAGACATTCAACTAAACATTCAAAAAGTACTAAAAGTAGAAAAGAACAGCAGGCCCACTTAGGGACATCCTACTTACATTGTAAGACTAGTCATCGTCCTATTGTACCATAAACATCCTGATCCCACCTCAGTGTAGCACAAGCCATCCCCTCCCTTCCATTCATCTGCTTGATGACCTAGTCAACTCCACCCCCTTTTCTTGAGAGATTCATTGTACCCCTTGATGGCAAGGGGCACGAAGGAGGACCTCAGTCTGTAAGTGGAGGAGCTCGGTGAAAACAGTCTATCGCTGGAGGAGCTCCTCTGCTGCAAGAAGGTGGTTGTAATGGTTATTTCCTGGGCCTATTGATAACCATAGATTGCCGAGCAAAAATGTCTGACTCTAGTAGTCCAAAATGATCCAAGGTCCACAAATGTTTGTAGCCAAAAAATAAACCAAACTAAAATTAATACAAAAGCCCAGAAGATCAAATGTTAAATTCAAATAAGGATTGCACTGATAAAGTTAGATTTTACAAAGGAGGAGCAGTCTAATCTAAAGCTTGGAGGTTTTGCATTGAGGTCAAAGACTGAGTCTTCCTGCTCCGGCCACACCCTCCAGGTAGGATGACTGGACCTTTATGATCCAGTCCAGCCACTAGATGGGGGTGGATCTGGGATATGGCTCAAACAGAACATACATGAGTTCATGCAAACAAACGTTCATTTTAGCTCCTACAGTGGTAGTCGGGGGGTGGCTGGTGTTCGCCATGATAACCCTGACTTTGGACATGGTCCTACTTTCCAGAATTGTCTCCACAGAGTCCAGACTCTGACCGACCACTGAACCTGCTCTGCGTATCAGTCTGTAAGGCGTTCCATGTCCCTTTTCCTGGCCCCACCACCCCAACACACAATGGCGTAGGGCAGAACACTGGATATGACTGACTGATGCCAAAGAGCTCTGGACAGATGTTGATGGAGGCCAGCCTGTTGAGGAAGTACATCCTGCCCTGCCTATTTTTTACACACCATCCATATTGAATGACCAGTTCAGTTTGCTGTCTAACTGCAGTCCCAGGTACTTATAGTTACCTACCACCTCCACCTCCTTGCCCTCAATGACCACTGGCTATGGAGAGGGTGTGCCTGCCAGAAATACAGCACTATTTCCTTTGTCTTGGAGATGTTCAGCTGGAGCTTGTTTTGTCGGCACAACTCCAAGGAGTCCCCCACCAATGCCGTGTACTCCCCCTCCCTGATACATGCCACAATTGTGGTGTCATCGGAGTTATTCTGCAAGTTATTGGGGGCGGCAGTGGCTCAGCGGTAGAGCAGATGTCTTGTAGACAGATCGCCCCAACCATCGGCGGATCGTATCCCGCTCCTGCCAGGACATCTCCGGAGGGAGTGTGAGCTGACGGTGGGAGGTGTTAGCTCACCTCCCAGCCACTGCCGAGGCACCCTTGAGCAAGGCGCCGTCCCCCGTACAACTGAGGCGCGTTCCAGAAGCCGCTGACCGTCACTCTGCCTCCCGATGTGTGTTGTTTGATGTGTGTACTAACCGCTAACTGCATGCTTACAGGCCCCCCTGTGTGCTGTGTTTCATGGGGCCTGTGTATACACTGATTGTCAAAAAACTAACACAAAGAACATATAAAAATACCTGAGTGACTATGTAATTTCCCTGCGGGGATTAATAAAGTGTACTTCTTCTTCTTCTTCTTCTGTAGCATGTACCCAAGTTGTGCTTGAAATCTGTGGTGTAGAGGGTGAAGAAAAGGGGGGGATCGTTATCAACCAGTAGATCCCTTGTGCTGCTGTTTATTACTGATGACAAGCAGTCCCCCATACGAACATACGGCGGTCAATCTGTAAGGTAGCTGGTGATCCAACTCACAGGGTAGGGCTCCATATCCATGGAAGTCAGTTTCTCCTGCAGTTGTCAGGACTGGATGGCGATAGTTGTTGAGCTCAGCAGGGCGTCCATGCAGGAGGTTTTCCACGGCGATGGGACCCACCTTAGCCACAGACTGAGAATGTATATTCGATGAAGAGGGTCTTTGAGTTCAGCAACACTGGTCCGAAGGAGTCTCAGGGAGACCTGGTCCAGACCAGTTATCTTCTTAGGACAAAGCAGTATCAGCAGTGCCCCTGACTTGATAAAGAATCACTTTAGAAACAACCAGGCTACTCTGTTTAATAGGACCTGAGGGGGACGTGACAAGCTCCCAGGTTTAGCTGGACTGTTCTGATGTTCATTTGACATGTCTTCTTTTCCTTTTGGCTTTTCCTTTCAGGGGTCGCCACAGCGAATTACTGGGCCACCTGTTGCTACCCACCTGAATATGGTGCCAGTGGCTAGGATGATATTAGGGAGAGAAGCTAACCCTGCACTGAGTACTGACACAGTCAAACCCTCTATAACTTTATTAAGTTTCATTACCATTGATTTGATACATTAATTTATGGTAATTGATATTAATGGTTCAGTTTATTTGTTACAGATTTGATTAATTTGAATGGTTGAATGCATCATTTGATTGCTTGATTTTTAAATGGGTCCTTTTATGAAAAACAGATTTTTGAGGGCTCTACATATACAGTGGTCCTCCCTAACCCTACCAACTCCTAGAGTCTGGAAAACAAACACGTCCTTTCAATTCACCGCCCCTGATAAGGGCATGTTCGTTCCTGAGGTGGGGTTCGCGTTCAGACTAAGGTAGCAGTGTGTGGCAATGGCTCAGACACTCAGAGTTCCTCACAAGTTGTTGAAGTCAGCTAGAATTTGATTAATTAGTTAGCTCTGCTTTGGTCTGTGTATGTGTCGCTTACCTCTGTGTGTCCCTGTACCTTTATCCTCAGCGTCATAGCAAAAACACACACACACACACACACACACACACACACACACACACACACACACACACACACACACACACACACATACACACACACACACACGCAACGTGCATGCGCAAATCTAGTGAGGTGTAGCAGGTGTTGACAGAGGGAGTTCATAAACATATAATGCCCAGCCCATATGAACAAAGCGTCTGGAACAGAAGTTGATTAGATCAATAATCATTCGAAGATATTGAGGACTACTGATTAGTTTGGGGCAAGACATTTAAATACGGTGTAGTCGGATATCTGGCAGCTGAATGTCATTAATTATAAAAGTATAATATGGAACCTTTAAATAAAAATTTATTTACAGTTAAACAATCTTAAACGGAATTGCATTTTAAAGTCATACAATTGGTTTACGTAGAGTTCTTATGCATTTTAATTGTATTGGCCGTATGGGTTAAAAGCTGGAGTTACCATTGTGGCCATAAGCAGGAAAAAAATTAGCAGGTATTTCTTTGTCAGTGTTCCTGTGGTGGTATTGCACAAGAGGTAAAGGTGCAATCCAATGTTTTGTTCAATGTGGACCAAGTAATTGTTGTATACGAAGAAGTTGTAGTCATTTCATAACACTACCTCCAAGAATAGGCTGAGTATTTTATTCACTACTGTATTGTGAAACCTATTTGGACAATCTTTAAAAACTCTTACTAACAGCTTCTGTTAACAATTCCCCAACTGAAAAAAGATTTTGGAGTCTGATATTTCTCTTCCAGGGTGGTGAGACCAGGACAAGCCCCGTCGTTTAAGTCCGGTCTTTAGATTCACCGTCCTGTGTGAGGAGGACCAACTGAGACACTATTGAACCTTTTGTCGAAGGTCACTTCTTTAAGTATCCAGGGTGGCCTGGACGTCTTCATCACCTGTCTGTATTTAGCTGTCTATTGCTTATTGTTCTGAGGTCTTGTGTTGACTGAAAGCCTCTTACTGGAGCGTCTTCTTCAGTCCATACACTTAAGGTTGGCCAACAACACTCTTATTGGCCTCCTCTATACTCTCTGCTGTTGTTGATTGTTTGGCCTCCATACAGCCAAAGCTTCTTATTCCACCAAAGGAGCCTTACAGGGCAAGTAGGTGATGGGAGACTGACCTCTCCTCTTCTGTCCTCACATCAGTAACGCTTCTTGTTAGAGCTCCTTTCACCTTTGAGTCAAAATGAGCAAAGCAATCTATCTATCTATCTATCTATCTATCTATCTATCTATCTATCTATCTATCTATCTATCTATCTATCTATCTATCTATCTATCTATCTATCTATCTATCTATCTATCTATCTATCTATCTATCTATCTATCTATCTATCTATCTATCTATCTATCTGCCTCTCTGTCCACCCCTCCCTCAGTGCTTGATGCCACATTTGTGTGAAGATATTTTCACACATACAGTATGTGGCGTCACACATAGGTGTGAAAATATTTTAGACATTCAAGAAGATTTTTCCCATGATGCATTGTCAGAAAAGGCAAAAAAATAATGGTCATGTAAACTTGTGAAAACTTACATCAGAGAGGGAGGACGCCATGAAGACGAAAGAACTTACTCTGTAATAAAATGTATTTATCTGAATAATCCTCCTGGTGTTGGTGTGTGTAGGTCAGTCTGCTGACAGTGTTGCTTTTGACTCGTTGCCATTGGATGAACCAGTCTGACATTGATGCTGTGTTTTGTTGCTGTGCGTTCTGAAGGTCAGACGACCTGTTTGGCTGAGGCGTGTGTTGGTGATGAAGACTGTGGGAAGAGTTTTGAACAATGATCAGTCAGTTGAATGAAGGAGTGATTCACATCAGCTGTAGTGGACCTAACGCCACACAAAACACAAACACACACACCGATGGACAACAGGAGTGACCAGTTCAGCTAAGGTGGATGTTTTTGGACGGGGGGGTGATCCGGAGAACCCGATGAGAACCCATGAGAACACATCGAGAACATACAGAAAGGAATGACATGCAGAGGCAACAGCGTCACCGTGCTGCCAGTGTAAACCCAATGCATTTGATTATATTATTGATTTCTTGAAACAGCCAGCCACTGTTTCATCATGTTAGTCATTAATAAACAAATAATGATTATTGATCAGCAATAATATTTAAAATAATCCAGTGTATCTAGTCCATTCCTGCTGAAGCTCCCTCAGCAGACATTCCTCTGTGGGATGCTATTGGATTGTCTTCTTCCTGGCATGGAGTTGTTGTTCCCAAAAGTCCAAGGATTTGGAGATTTTTAATCTTTATTGCAGCTCCTCTGCTCCTAAATCCCCTCCATTATGTTAATGAAGTCCCCATCGCAGTAATAAAGCTAAGTGTACGTGTGATAGATCTGACTGTGTGTGTGTGTGTGTGTGTGTGTGTGTGTGGGTGTGGGTGTGTGTGTGGGTGTGGGTGTGTGTGTGTGTGTGTGTGTGTGTGTGTGTGTGTGTGTGTGTGTGTGTGTGTGTGACAAAGAAAGAGAGTGAGAGAGAAAGACATAGAGTTGATGGAATGCTGAGCTCTGAATTACCTTTTTAGAATTTAAATCCTTGACAGGTTCTTGTTGCTTCGGTTGTAAAACAGAAACACAGACTGACAGCGGTGAACTTGTTGGCACCAAATCATGTCAGCCTGTCGCCTCAAACATGAAGACATTATTAAACACAGAGTCTGCTAAACAGGCTGCTGCAGTTCAGTTAAGTCACCTATTATAATTATTATTTTTGCTTTTCCACAATGTCATTAGTAAAAAGTCTGGTTTCTGTCGATGCACACTGATCCGGTAGTACCAACTGGAGTCAGAGGAATGCTGACCACAGACTGGTCAAGCATCTGTAGATGTCTAAAATCTCACGTAGGACTTTCTAGTACTCCACTTGTTTTTTCACAGATTTGAACCTTGTTGGAATAAGGGAGCTCCTGCTGAAGAGAAGGACCACCATAGGCGTGTGCTCATAGTATGACTGAATGAGGGTAACAGACACAATGATGTACTCTGGTCTGTTCTGTATGATGTAAATCTGTAGAAAAACAAAAGTATCCCAGTGTTTCCTACAGCAGGAACACCCTGCCCACATTAGAGTAGTGACTTTAGAGACCATGGTTTGGCTACATCTATTGAGGGTTACATGCGTTTCAATGTGAACCTAACCTGAAGAACTCTGGTGGATCTGTGGCTTACCAAAATGGCTTTTCTCAAACTTAAAGATACTCCCTGTCAACTTCAAACAAATCCAACGACAGTCACTGTCTGTGGTCAAGTTGTGCACCTTAAACAATTGATTTGATTTTTTTAATGAAAACACGTTGCAGTGTATATTACATTGATAAGAAGGCTTCACAAAGGCCTGTCCAGTTATCGTTTGCTATTGTGAACCCCTATCTAAACATCAAACATGCCTCATGCCCCAGCACCTAAATGATATCCCATGTTTGACTTAGTGTAGGACCTAAAATGGATAGACTCAAGCACTCTAACAGGCTCAGTCCAGTTGTTTGCTCATCTATTCTGATCTCAGGAGATGGCAGTCAACACTGGCACACGTTATTTGGGGTAAATGTTGATCTAAGTTGGGTTTAGTCATTCTTAGGACGACCACAGTTAGCCAGTCTACTTGAGTTTGCGGTGCTGACAAGCATTCAGTTTGTTAAGTCAGCGTTAAACTCCCGTCGTTATGAGTCAAGCTGAACTCTTGACTGAGCCTCCCCAATGGATTTCTCTCCTTTCTGTCACTGATTCTTCCCCAGCAGCGACAAACTGATCCAGAAGGCTTCAGGTAAAGAATCCCAGCAGCTGAATGGTCTCCTAAGCCGCCTCAGAGGACGTATTTAGATGTGCTGCAGCTGTATTGAGATGTACTGAGCCGTATTAAGGCACAGAGATGGACCATTGAAGCTGCATTGAGAGGCACTGAGGTTGAATTGAGATGTTTTGAGCCATATTTAAATTTTGCTGAAGTCGTACTGAAGCTGTATTGAGACTTATCAGAGCACAGCTAATTGAAGCTGAGCAGCAGAGAATGTCGTGCTTTGAAGCAGGACAGGATTGTCCATGCTGCAGCAGCACAGTATTATCCTCTAAAGGGATCCTCTATGCTATTGTGGTGTAAGGAGCTTGTCCACAGTGGAAGGCAAGAAAGGGAGGGAACCCATGAAGGGAAGGAGCACTCGAGCTGCCAGAGGTGATGTTCGGCTGTGTGTAGTGTGTCTGAGCTCTGTGTCCCAGCAGGAGAGCTGGCCTCACATTGATTGTGTCCAATGTGTGGCCCGGTGCTCACACACTCTGTGCTGTGTGGCCCCGGCCGGCCTCTCATTTAATACGTGGATCAGTTTGACCTCCACATTTGATGTGTAGAGCAGCCTGACCTCTGCTTTGTCCTGAAGAAAAGCTCCTAACACTGAGAGCAGAGACCTTTGCAAGGCTTTGCTCAGTCGATGGAGGGACACACCAACACTGATGGACACGCTGAATGGCCATTTGGGTATCACTCCATTTGCCAACAACATTTTATTAAGTGTTTTCTGTGTATGTCCCAGAAGAACCTTTCAGTTCCCACAGCCATCATTAATCTTGTCAGGTTAGAGTGAGTTTAAGGTAAAATAGTTAAGTGTTGGATCTTAAGCCAAGATGGGGATCCTGTTATTTCTCTTATTCATGTGCACAGCTGGTTTTGGTTCTAGTTGTCCCGGTTTGCTATCCCTGCTTCCAACTCCATCCTAAAACAATGGAGGTTAATGAAATTATTTATACTTCTAGAATGACAAGTAGACAACACTGTCTGAACACAGCAGCTGAGTGAGGGGTGATCGTCCTAAACCAGGTCTGCCTTCTGGTTAGTCTAGTCTCAAGTACTAAAAACCACGAAGAACCAGAGCAGTGAAGAAACGTTTTGCTTTTATTTTTGGTTGCTAACCAGCATTGGTCAAAACTGAAGACACAACACGTGTCACAAATGAATGACAACCACTTCTCATTCATTTCACACAATGTTAACAAGTACAGGCACGAAAACCCAGGAAGTCTTTTCTCAGTCAGAGTTGGATCAGACATTGGAGAAGATTCTTTGCGTGATGCTTTGCCAGAAATGACACAAGATGTAACGTTAATGACAGCTGTTCAAATGCAGCCAGGAGGGCCAGGACTAGACCCCAGAGAAATATGAGGGAAAATCGTGACTCTTTTATAGCAGGGTGTCAAACTCATCTTCACTGAGGGCCACATCAGCATAACGGCTGTCCTCAAAGGGTCAGATCTAACTTTTAAATGTAACTAAATGTAACATACATGTAACTACTCCTTAATGTTACATAATTAAGAATTTATTACTTATTCAAGTTACAAACATTATAGTTAGACACAGCTTGTTGCTCTGTGATGAATTAAATTCTTTTAATCCCACAGAACTCCATCAATCAAGGATCAAACTATCCAAATCAATAGAGAAAAATAACATCAAACACAAGTTAGGACATTAACCTCTGACCTTTTGTGCTCTCGTGGGCCACATAAAATGAAGTGGCGGGCCACATCTGGCCCCCGGGCCTTGGGTTTGACATGTGTTTTAGAGGGGATTGTTTTCTTCTTCTGTTCATTACAGCCCTGAGTTAAAGAATCTGAAACTTTAAATTTTTCCCAAACATAATGAATCATTGTGCAAAGATATAGAAAATTTAAATACAATTGAATGTAACTAATAAAGATTCCTGCATTACTGATTTGTTCTTTGTAGAATGTGGAATCATGTAACGACTCAATAAAGAGCAACGATCCCATTGGATGGATGGCTGGATGGATCTCATTGTATTACGCAGAACTGATGATCCTGATCCAGACTCTACAGCCAGGTCGTCTCTGCTGTGTGTTACTGGTGTGTAGTTCAGTGAGTTAATGGTGACTTAACGGTGTGTTAATGGTGACAGGGCTTCTTCACGACTTGATGCCAGTCTTGTGGGTGAATGGACTGATTGTCAGACATGATGATGTGTTTTGTTGCTGTGAGTTCTGAAGGTCAGGTGACCTGTTTGGCTGAGATGTGGGAAAAGTTCTTGAAAATAGCTTCAGTGTCGACCAGTGATTGATATGTAAAAAACTGTAGTAGTCTTATTAACATGATTGGAGGATAGAATAGTTGGCACCAAGTCTCTAATATAAAAATTGCCTGAAAAGCAGAAATATAATCACATATGTTGTCTTGATTTATGACACTTAATTCTAGATGCCTCTTTTATGGTGTGTCAAGTATTATTTATTTATTCTATGTACTTATTTGGTTTATCTTTTTTGGACATGTCATTACAACAGACTTCACCACCTTCATCTCATTTGCGACATCAACAACATCCAGGAAAAGGGCTGATGGGTAGAAGCTGGTTTGTGTAGCTCCTGTCCCCAGAGTCAATGAAACACCTCCTCACAACGTTTTCAACCAACTCATATAATAAATACAATAAATGTTGACGGTGATTGTGGCACATTGTTGTTCAAAGCGTCCATTCAGTCCCAACAGACGTGTGTCTGCATGTCTGCATCAGGTCTACATCTACATCTACATCTACATCTACGTCTACATCAGGTCTACATCTACATCTACATCTACATCTACGTCTACATCAGGTCTACATCTACGTCTACATCAGGTCTACATCAGATATACATCTATGTCTACATCAGGTCTACATCAGGTCTACATCAGGTCCACATCTACGTCTACATCAGGTCTACATCTACGTCTACATCAGGTCTACATCAGGTCTACATCAGGTCTACATCTACGTCTACATCAGGTCTACATCTACATCTACATCTACATCTACGTCTACATCAGGTCTACATCTACGTCTACATCAGATCTACATCTACATCTACATCTACGTCTACATCAGGTCTACATCTATGTCTACATCAGGTCTACATCAGGTCTACATCAGATCTACATCTATGTCTACATCAGGTCTACATCTACATCAGGTCTACATCTATGTCTACATCAGGTCTACATCAGGTCTTCATCTACATCAGGTCTACATCAGATCTACATCTATGTCTACATCAGGTCTACATCTACATCAGGTCTACATCAGGTCTCCATCTACATCAGGTCTACATCTACCTCTACATCAGGTCTACATCTGCATCTACATCAGAGGCCTGTACCATAAAGCTGGATTAACCTAGCCGGGCTTCCTCTTACTTATCTGGCTTCACTTACCGAGACATCCGCCCTCCGGATGTTCGGTACCATAACGCCAGCTATCAACTCACTAATTCAGTTCAGGCGTGTCCACTCTAGATCTGTGCGCGCTCATGTAAAAAGGGCGGAGTTTGCTGCATGCGACCAATCGCAAACATGCAACAAACCGGCCCGAGCCGCATATTTCACAACGGAGGAGCGAACAATAATAATCAATAAATACGATCAATACAAATCAATAATCCAGGCTAAGAGCAACACAGTTGCAGCTGCCAAACGGAGCAAGGATTGCTGGGAAAACATGTCCGACTGTGTCGATGGAAGTTAGTGTCATTCTAATAGTACTTCCCCACTATGACTGCACTTGTATATCTGACTACAGTAACGTGTGTGTGTTCCATAAATGTGTGTGTGTACCACATTTTTCGTTATAGCATGTGATTGTAGCCCCCGCAACTTTATGAATAGCTCTACATACTGTGTTCTTCCCCAGGTTTTCAGCATCGCCAACAGAAAACATAAAAGTACCTATGAATCAATCAATCAATCCATGATTTACTTAAATAATTGATTAATGGTATTTTATCTGTGTCTTGCTTGTAACCCATCCAACGAGGGATTTAAGGACATCATAATAATTAAACATCACTAAGAAATATATTAACGGTGGTAAAACCCCTCAGTGCAATGCACACTGTGTGTGGGACTGTCAGCGCGTGGTTGGGTTCCATTCCTGACGTAAGGCTCCAGCAGCTGACAGATGTAATGGAACCCCCTCCCCAAAACCTGGACCTTTCTACACTGATTGTTCAGGTAATCCAACGGATTACAGCCATCTCTAAATATTCTCTCTGCCTGAGCGCTCTTCACACAAGCTGTGGACCAAGATCCACCAGGTTCTCATGAAACGGACAGAACATTTTCTAAGAGAACTGATTGGTCAGTAGGTGGGGCCGTTATACCTGCTGAGCTCTGATTGGTCAGTAGGTGGGGCTGTTATACCTGCTGAGCTCTGATTGGTCAGTAGGTGGGGCTGTTATACCTACTGAGCTCTTACCCTGAACTTATCCTGCTCCGGAGCAGGTTAGGTGTTCAGCATAGGTTACCGCGACAACGTAGCCCAATAGAAAGTCAGCCACCTTTATGGTACCGAAGAGCCAGGGTTAAGCCTGAAGTTATCTCGCTAAACCGTAATCCAGCTTTATGGTACAGGCCTCAGGTCTATATCTACATCTAAATCAGGTCTACGTCTACATCAGGTCTACATCTAAATCAGGTCTACGTCTACATCAGGTCTACATCTACGTCTACATCAGGTCTACATCAGGTCTACATCTACGTCTACATCAGGTCTACGTCTACATCAGGTCCGTGAGCCACTAAAGGTCACTAGTTCAGTGACCTTCAGTGGCTCCAGTGTGATCCAGATCATGGTCACACTGGAGCTCCTGAAGTTGAAGCTACTAATGTTAGAGATGGTCCAAACAAGGTGACCTTGCCAGTGTTCTTAGTTACTGTACGTCGATATATGATCATATTAGACTAGAACCATCTGAAGAGTGAACCAACATTTCCATCCGTTCTGTAAACTTGTGTTGTCAATTCTTTATACGCTTTTTAAAAGGCAGATCGGGTTCCTAGACTCCCAACTCCCTTTTCCAGTTGTTCCAGTTTGACACCAGTAAAAGAAATAGAGAATTTTTTAAAGTAGTTCTGTTTCAACTGATAGTTGGACTCACAATCCTGGAAGTGTTCCAGTATATTTTGTAGTAAACTTGGCCGTCTTGTACATGAGTTGAGCAGTTCTACGTGTCTTCAGTAATTTGGATGTAATGAATAATGGATCTGTGTGTGTGCTCTGTCACGAGTATTGGGGAGAATTGTTACGGCTTTTTCCTGGAGTAAGAATAGAGGCTGTTTAACTCTTTTATATCTTTCTCCACACCTCAGCGCAGTAGTTCTGATTGTGTTGATGAAACACAAACTCCCTGCATGTAAATGTATTTGAACTGAAGAACAAAACCAGTCCTATGACATTTACTGAATGACACAAGGAGGACATTTTCTAGTAGTAGCAGCTAATCGACCATCTAATCAATGGTTACATTTAAAGACAAGTTCTGTGCTTGATTATCTGTTAAATTAACTTCAAACTGTGATTTATGATATTTTGTTGTTGCAATTAGAAGATTAATGTCATATATCAAATTAAGACTGCAAATTGTTCACTAGTAGTCATTTCCATCCACCCATCCACTAATTGCACTGATTGATGAAACTCTTCCCTATTGACAGGTGACAGGCTTCACCACTGCTCTAGTGGTCTTCATTGGTGAGGTGGTCTCTGTGGATCGTCCATCTGAAATGAAGATGTCAGAATGGACGTGAACCCATCTGCTCTGACGTTCCATTCCAGCTTTCATCTCTGTTTGTCTGTCTCTTTATTCATTTGTGAAGAGGCAGAATGCTGCTCTGTTACAAAGCCATCCTGCTGCGATTACCATGCAAATGTATTTGATTAGAATGTAAATGATGGACATAATGATGATTTTTAATTAGAATGTAAATGATGATTTTTTGTTTGGAGAAACATGGGAGAGGACAGTGACAGGGAGCTGTTGTCTTTCTGACCCAGTAAATGGATGATGGCTTCCATTCATCCACTAACAATGTTTTCTTTTGTCCTCCTCTCTCATTCTCCCTTCTGTTTCTTCATGTTAAGAGTTAGAGACAACCGGTTCACCGGAGACCAGTTTCTAGCAGTCAGTCTGAGATGGACCACATCTCTTCTTACTGGATACAGCCAGTCCCTGATGAGATTAGACACCCACTCTGCACCTGAACAGATTAGATGTTAGTGAACAAATAAGCAAAACGTACACACCGTGGAGATGTGTGAGTGCACATCTGTTCGGACATGAGTTTGGACTTAGAGGGGCGGCGGCAGTGGATCTGGGGGCGGCAGTGACTCAGCGGTAGACCGGACGCCTTACAACCAGACATCGCCCCAGACATCGGCAGTTAGATTCCCACTCCCGCCAAAATATCCTCAGAGTGTGAGCTGACTGTGGGAGGTGTCAGCTCACCTCCCAGTCACTGCCGAGGCGCCCTTGAGCGAGGCGCCCTTCAGCAAGGCGCCGTCCCCCCCTGCCATCTGCTCATTTGGGGCACACCCCGTCACTCTTCCTCCCCTGGACCTCATTGCATGCTTACAGGCCCCTAGTGTGCTGTGTTTCGGGGGCCTGCACATGATACTGTGTAATGTGATATGACTAACATATAGATATACTGTATACTGTATATGTACTGTGAGTGAGAAGAGAATGTTTCTTAAGTTTGGTTTTTCCTGGAGTCTGTTCCTGTACAGTAGTAGGTTTGATATGGGGCTATAGTTGTTTATTATTGAAGTGTTCTTTTTCAGGAGTAGCTTGATAACTGGAGTTTACAGAGTCTGTGTTAACAATCTGTAAATCCGGGGCCGTGCAAATTCAAACCGAATTGAAACGGCCTTTAGTTAGAATATCAAGGCAGCAGGAGCAGGATTTCACATGTTGTATAATGTCCTCCAGGTTTTATGGTTGATTGGATGGAATTGTGTCATACTACTCTGATTGGTTTTAAGTGGACAAGGGGACAACACGAATACTACACCTGATATAGAGGCGCTGACTGTCTAATTTTCTGAATTTTGTGGGTAAAGATTGCAGACCTTGATGGATAGAAGTTCAGGGGCTACTGACACTAGGGGGCTTGTTAGCCTGTCGGCAGCAGCAAAGAAGGTAGTCAGAGACTGCAACATCCCGCAACACCCTTGAATTCAAAATTCTACCCTGGCCTATTTGCATAGGTCAAAGATCAAAGCTAGTGCTCTGACCTACTGTCATTGATCAAAGCACTAGCTTTGATCTATGGTCATACTCACACTGGCCTTCTCCTTCGTTTTTCTATCTTATCCAGTTCCTGAGTGTACAAAAGTTCAAATTTGACCTTGACCTAGTTTTGTCAAGGTCATTTTCGTCCCCTTTGCTGCCTGAGTAATGTGCTTTTCTTTCTATCTGCAACGGTTGTGAAGATATTTGGTGGACTAACAAACGAACACTGATGTTACCATACATCACCGCTCTGATGGAACAAGGCACTGGATTATTTTTATTTTTGACAATGATTTCAATGGACTGTCTTGCTTTTCTTACTTCCTAATTATAAATGTGTAGCCTGACTTTATAAATATCAGAATGAACCTGGAGATTAGTTTTTCACTACCTGAGTTCAGCTTTTTGGCACTCTCTTTCTTTCCATTCTGACCAGTGTGCCGTTTCTCCATGGAGATCTTTTCTTATCAGACACAGCCTTCACCTTAGTAGGAGCAATGGCATCACTAACATTTGTAATTGTAGAACTAAAAGTATCTACGAGATCATTGACTGAGACCCAGGAGAGGGCGGTGTGACAGAGAAGGCCTGAATGAAGGTTTCACTGGTGCTTTCAGTCATGTACTGTCTTGTGATTATCTCTGTTTGAACATTTGTGTGCATGGAGATAGCACCCTCAAAGAAAACACAGCAATGATCAGAGAGAGCAACATCAGTACCCACAACCTTAGAAATGTTTAGACCCTTAGAAATGATGACGTCCAGAGTGTGTAGACCATAATTATCAAGGACATAATACAATTCTTTAGTTCTTCTCTGTAGATTGTCAATATGGACATTAAAATCACCAGCAATAAGTGTAGAGTAAATATAAGGAGGGTAGAACCTGTTGGAGGGGTTGTTGGGTTGCCCTGGTGATGCCTCAAGGAAGGTTTGGAACACTAATCTCCACCTGTTGCTTCATTACCCCAGATTAGTGGATGGGATTAACCAATGGATAGATGGAAGTTGTCAGTGGAGGTTCTCCATCGAAGGAAGGTAAAGTCAGGTGTGGCTCACCTGCAGAAATGCTAACGTCACGTGTGTGTGTGTGTGTGTGTGTGTAGGTGTGTATGGGGGGTGTTTCTGATGCTTTGCTGTCATTGGCTGCCTCACTCCACAGACACGGCACACACACACACACACACACACACACACACACACACACACACACACACACACACACACACACACACACACAGTGGTCCTGGTCCTAAACTAATGATGGTGTCACCAGTCTCGTTTCAGGGCTGGGACACCACCATTGATCATCGGCGTTGCTATTGTACTCGTGATGCAGACAGGAAGTGATCGGTGCTGACATGATGGGATGTGGTCGGCTGTAATGGAGTGAAAGTGTTCATGGGGAGACGGCAGGTCGTGAGTCATGATTGGCTCTCCCTTTCTCTGGCTGACAGCTGTCAGCTCTCTCTCTGTCTCTCTCCAGTCCTTTGTTAGGGAGAAGAGGAGAGGATGACCCCGTTCCAATCCTGCAGCACCACCATGGGGGACAGGGATGACGGGCTGAACCAATGAAACAGATGGAGGCAATGAAGAGGCTTCATGACAGGGCTTTACCTCTGAATTTACTGTTTAAGAGGTAGAGCACCTTTTAGTATATTGTGTGTGTGTGTGTGTGTGTGTGTGTGTGTGTGTGTCATACATCCATACCATATGTCATACATCCACACTGTATGTCATACATACCGTATGTCATACATACGGTATGTATGACATACATACCTTATGTCATACATCCATACTGTATGTCATACATACATACCGTATGTCATACATCCACACTGTATGTCATACATACATACCGTATGTCATACATACCTTATGTCATACATCCGCACTGTATGTCATGCATCCATACTGTATGTCATACATACCGTATGTCATACATACATACCGTATGTCATACATACCTTATGTCATACATCCATACTGTATGTCATACATACATACCGTATGTCATACATCCACACTGTATGTCATACATACATACCGTATGTCATACATACCTTATGTCATACATCCATACTGTATGTCATACATACCGTATGTCATACATACATACCGTATGTCATACATACCTTATGTCATACATCCACACTGTATGTCATACATACCGTATGTCATACATACCTTATGTCATACATCCATACGGTATGTCATACATACCGTATGTCATACATACATACCGTATGTCATACATACCGTATGTCATACATACATACCGTATGTCATACATACCTTATGTCATACATCCACACTGTATGTCATACATACCGTATGTCATACATACATACCATATGTCATACATACCTTATGTCATACATCCACACTGTATGTCATACATCCACACTGTATGTCATACATCCACACTGTATGTCATAACAGCCCATGTTAGCAGCGCAGCAGCAGAAGGACTCAGTGATCATAGGATCATGCTCTTTGTGCTGAGCTGACCACACTGTGCCTGTTTGAAACTCTACTGTAAGTTCTGAACACTGACTACAGCATTCTTTGATGTCAAAAGGCTTCACCCTATGTGGCATGTACGGACTTGAACTAAGTGAAGTTATATTGTGCCAGTTAACAACATTAGCTATACTAGAGGAAGACCAAAGAGGAGGTTTATGGATGTAGTGAAAGAGGACATGAAGGTAGTTGGTGTGAGAGAAGAGGATGCAGAAGACAGGGTTAGATGGAGGCAATTGATTCGCTGTGGAGACCCCTGAAGGGAAAAGCCCAAAGGAGAAGAAGAAGAAGAAGATTAGCTATACTAAGACATTTTAGAAGAAGGTCTCGACCTGGTCTAGACAAGGACTTGTGAGTGTACATTCCAGATTCCCAAATTCAGTTTTATCAGCAAGGGACAAGAACCACTGGAGGACACCCATGTGACTCTTGGGTTGTGTCCAGCTGCAACCCATGGTTGATGTCTTGACCACCCAGCACTTGATGGAAAGACCTTCCCCCACACCTGGGTCCAGGTTGAAGCCATCCATCCATCCATCCATTCTCTTCCGCTTATCCGGGGTCGGGTCGCGGGGGCAGCAGCTTGAGCAGGGAAGCCCAGACTTCCCTCTCCCTAGCCACTTCGTCCAGCTCCTCCGGGAGAATCCCAAGACGTTCCCAGGCCAGCCGGGAGACATAGTCTCTCCAGCGTGTCCTGGGTCGTCCCCGGGGCCTCCTCCCGGTAGGACGTGCCCGGAACACCTCACCAGGGAGGCGTCCAGGAGGCATCCTGACCAGATGCCCGAGCCACCTCATCTGGCTCCTCTCGATGCGGAGGAGCGGCAGCTCGACTCTGAGTCCCTCCCGGATGACCGAACTTCTCACCCTATCTCTAAGGGAGAGCCCGGACACCCTGCGGAGGAAACTCATTTCAGCCGCTTGTATCCTGGATCTCGTTCTTTCGGTCACGACCCACAGCTCGTGACCATAGGTGAGGGCAGGAACGTAGATCGACCGGTAAATCGAGAGCTTTGCCTTTCGGCTCAGCTCCTTCTTCACCACGACGGACCGATACAGAGTCCGCATCACTGCATCACCGCCTGTCGATCTCCCGTTCCATCGTACCCTCACTTGTGAACGAGACCCCGAGATACTTGAACTCCTCCACTTGGGGCAGGATCTCATCCCCAACCCGGAGAGGGCACTCCACCCTTTTCCGACTGAGGACCATGGTCTCAGATTTGGAGGTGCTAATTCTCATCCCAACCGCTTCACACTCGGCTGCGAACCGTTCCAGTGAGAGTTGGAGATCACGGCTTGATGAAGCCAACAGCACCACGTCATCTGCAAAAAGCAGAGACGCAATACTGAGGCCACCAAACCGGACACCCTCAACGCCTTGGCTGCGCCTAGAAATTCTGTCCATAAAAGTTATGAACAGAATCGGTGACAAAGGGCAGCCTTGGCGGAGTCCAACCCTCACTGGAAACGAATCCGACTTACTGCCGGCAATGCGGACCAAACTCTGACATCGGCCGTACAGGGACCGAACAGCCCATATCAAGGGGTTCGGTACCCCATATTCCCGAAGCACCCCCCACAGAACCCCCCGAGGAACACGGTCGAACGCCTTCTCCAAGTCCACAAAACACATGTAGACTGGTTGGGCGAACTCCCATGCCCCCTCAAGGACCCTGCGGAGGGTGTAGAGCTGGTCCACTGTTCCACGGCCAGGATGAAAACCACATTGCGCCTCCTGAATCCGAGATTCGACTTCCCGACGGACCCTCCTCTCCAGAACCCCTGAATAGACCTTACCAGGGAGGCTGAGGAGTGTGATCCCCCTGTAGTTGGAACACACCCTCCGGTCCCCCTTCTTAAAAAGGGGGACCACCACCCCAGTCTGCCAATCCAGAGGCACTGTCCCCGACGTCCACGCGATGTTGCAGAGGCGTGTCAACCAAGACAGCCCCACAACATCCAGAGCCTTTAGGAATTCCGGGCGGATCTCATCCACCCCCGGGGCCCTGCCACCGAGGAGCTTTTTAACTACCTCGGTGACCTCAACCCCAGAGATAGGAGAGCCTGCCTCAGAGAACCCAGACTCTGCTTCCTCATGGGAAGGCGTGTCGCCGGAATTGAGGAGGTCTTCGAAGTATTCTCCCCACCGAGTCACAACGTCCCGAGTTGAGGTCAGCAGCGCCCCATCCCCACTATACACAGTGTTGATGCTGCACTGCTTCCCCCTCCTGAGACGTCTGATGGTGGACCAGAATCTCCTCGAAGCCGTCTGGAAGTCGTCCTCCAAGGCCTCACCGAACTCCTCCCACGCCCGAGTTTTTGCCTCAGCAACCACCAAAGCTGCATTCCGCTTGGCCAGGTGGTACCCATCAGCTGCCTCAGGAGTTCCACAGGCCAAAAAGGCCCGATGGGACTCCTTCTTCAGCTTGACGGCATCCCTTACCGCCGATGTCCACCAGCGGGTTCTGGGGTTGCCGCCACGACAGGCACCAACCACCTTACGGCCACAGCTGCGGTCGGCCGCTTCGACAATGGAGGCGCGGAACATGGTCCACTCAGACTCAATGTCCCCCGCCTCCCCCGGAACGTGGGTGAAGTTCTGCCGGAGGTGGGAGTTGAAACTCCTTCTGACAGGGGATTCCACCAGGCGTTCCCAGCAGACCCTCACAATACGTTTGGGTCGGACCGGCATCTTCCCCCACCATCGGAGCCAACACACCACCAGGTGGTGATCGGTTGACAGCTCCGCCCCTCTCTTCACCCGAGTGTCCAAGACATGCGGCCACAAGTCCGATGACACGATCACAAAGTCGATCATCGAACTGCGGCCTAGGGTGTCCTGGTGCCAAGTGCACATATGGACACCCTTATGTCTGAACATGGTGTTCATTATGGACAGTCCGTGACGAGCACAGAAGTCCAATAACTGAACACCATTCGGGTTCTGATCGGGGGGGCCGTTCTTCCCAGTCACGCCCTTCCAGGTCTCACTGTCATTGCCCACATGAGCATTGAAGTCCCCCAGTAGAACGATGGAGTCCCCAGTGGGAGCGCTCTCCAGCACCCCCTCCAAGGACTCCAAAAAGGGTGGGTACTCTGAACTGCTGTTTGGTGCATAAGCACAAACAACAGTCAGGACCCGTCCCCCCACCCGAAGGCGGAGGGAGGGTACCCTCTCGTCCACCGGGGTGAACCCCAATGTACAGGCACCAAGCCGGGGGGCTATAAGTATACCCACACCTGCTCGGCGTCTCTCACCATGAGCAACTCCAGAGTGGAAGAGAGTCCAACCCCTCTCGAGAGGACTGGTACCAGAGTCCAAGCTGTGTGTGGAGGTGAGCCCGACTATATCTAGTCGGAACTTCTCGACCTCACACACCAGCTCGGGCTCCTTCCCTGCCAGAGAGGTGACATTCCACGTCCCAAGAGCCAGCTTCTGTAGCCGGGGATCGGATCGCCAAGGTCCCCGCCTTCGGCCACCGCCCAGCTCACAGTGCACCCGACCCCTATGGCCCCTCTCACAGGTGGTGAGCCCATGGGAAGGGGGACCCACGTTGTCCTTTCGGGCTGCGCCCGACCGGGCCCCATGGGTGCAGGCCCGGCCACCAGGCGCTCGCCTTCGAGCCCCACCTCCAGGCCTGGCTCCAGAGGGGGGCCCCGGTGGCCCGCGTCCGGGCAAGGGAAAACGTGCTCCACTGTTTTCATTTCCATTTCATTTCCACTGTTTTCTCCAGGTTGAAACCCTGGGGTCCATTTCACAAAGCAGGTTTAGTCAAAACTCTGAGTTTTTTAACCCTGATTTGTGAAATCCAGGTAAACTTGAGTCTTGTTGTCGTTCTTCACAGGGGGATCATGAACTGGGCTTAGTCTGGCTCTGTCACCTCAGTCCAATCTGCCTCCATTACAACAGAGAGCAAAGTGTATTGGGAGATTGCTAAATGGCCTGTGATACCATCTGTAGTGATGTGGACACTATCAGTCTGCTCAGCCACAAGGTCTCTCCATTCACCAGTCAGTCCATGTTCACCCTGATCTGTGGTGATGACAAAAGACTAAACAAGGTTCTGGACGCTGAGGAGTGTCTGTGCTAACCCTGAGAGGTGGAGGAAATAGTCCATTCATGTTGAGCTCAGATGAGTCTAGAACTATGATCTTACTTTTTTTTTAATTTAGTTTTTTATCTTGTTAATTAATTATTTATTCATTCTTCCCCTCACTTGTGGGGTAACACATGACAGAGCAGACTAATAATTACAGGATGAAACACGTCATTGAAATAAGTTTATTATTGAAACCCTCCCCGATCAGTGCAGAGGACAAATACTTCACATGTAGGATTTAAAAACAGAGTTACATCTTACACCCAGACACAATACATGTTCATTGTTTATAAGACTGTAGCGTTTGTTCATCTGGATTTCTGGCCATAGGACCTTTAAAATGACGAGAGGACCCCATCACACCCACCCCCACCCCTCCTAGAATGGGTTTTTTTCCGTTTAAAATCAAAGCCCATGCCATTTACCAGATTATATCAATATAAAAGTTTGTACTATAGCAAACACATTTCATCAGAATCTACATTCTGTAGCTCTATACACGTTTCAGTGTGTGTGCTGACGAGAATAATTCACAGCAGACACTTCATTTCAAGTTTCATCCAGCTCTTCCCTTTGTCGTTCAGTGAACACCTTTGTTTCTGGTGCAAATGCATCACCGTCACATAAAATGTAGTTATTGTCTTCCACAGGGTGTGTCTGAATGCACACTGAACAGGTGCTTCCTGGAGGTCATTGTCTCCAGAGGATAGTTCACCTCGATGGAGGTCATGAGAACATCAGGCACCTCATGTCCTCAGCAGCCAGGCTTTGATGAGGTGAACCATTGATCCATTAGCAGCCCGACAGGCTAATGTTAGCCTTTAAGCTAGAAGAGACTCCATTGCCTTTGTGCTGGCGGCCTCCAACTTTTGGTTTGAACGTTTTATGTGTCTTCATATCCTGCAGTGCAGTCTGCGTCAGCCAATGGCATGCCAGCTGTTGGTCAATCTCCAGGGTCCATCCAGTCCTGTTACAACTGTTACTGCTGATGGGTTCTCCTAGACAGCGTTGCATCACTGCAGGCGTGGCCAGTACTGCGACATGTCTGCTTCACCTCCAGGAACCTGGACTGGAACTGAGACCCCAGGGGAGATGAGACCTAGGAGGAAGAGGAGGGTCATCAGAAAGGTGTGGTTCAACAAAGGTTAAAGCAGTTCAGCGATCAGGACTCCGTACTGGAATTGGCCCACATACAACATTTAAGCTGAACTGGTCCTGGACAATGTGGACCTTTCATTTAAGTAATAGTTATGCTGATTAGTTCTCCTGGGTGCAAAAAGTATTTGCAGCAAAAAGATCAAATTTATTGAATACATTTTAATTGAATTATTTATTATTGTATATATAGTTTTATTGTCTTCTTTTCCTTTGGGCTTTTCCCTTCAGGGGTCGCCACAGCGAATCAACCGCCTCCATCTAACCCTGTCCTTTGCATCCTCTTCTCTCACACCAACTACCTTCATGTCCTCTTTCACTACATCCATAAACCTCCTCTTTGGTCTTCCTCTAGGCCTCCTGCCTGGCAGTTCAAAACTCAATATATAGTTTTATTGTATATTATTATTTTTTAGCATGCCCTTCAGATATGTGGGATTAGAACAAATCATCAGTGTTTAGTACCACTTTTCCATTTCAACATGGACATGGGGCACTTAGGTCCAATGTGAGATTCAGACACATTTTGAGGCTACCAGTCCAAAAGGTAAGATATTATCAACAGCACCTGAAGTCATTCTAATCAAATTTCAAAGAACAGTAATCCATCGCTTGTTCGCACTTCAAGATGTACGGCTTCACTACATCACGGATCTTTAGTAGGTAGTCAAGTGATACCGTACGCGCATGCTATTGGCTGACATGCTATTAGCTGACAGCATCCGCTGCGTTCTGTGAGACACAAAAGCACTTTAAAGTCGATAGCCAGCTCGTCTTCATCGGAGGACCATTAATAAACTCTACAGAGTCTGCAGCAGAAACACAACTGGACGGTCTGATGATGTGTCCTAGTTGTTTTGGCCTCAGATTGGTTATTGATTGCGTACATGAGCAAGGCTGGAAGGAGTTTTGCCCATTTTGTTGACGACGGTACGACAGCATTTAGAAGTTTCCACACCCTGCTGTTCGCAAATGGACAGACTGGCCGAAGCGGTCATTGTGTGAAGGGACATACTTTTTGTATACCCCGTATTCACTGGCTCTGGCTCAGTAGTACTTCTCTTTTTGTGTCATAATCCTTTCCTCTCTTTCAGTTGGAGTTTCACTCACTAATGGTTGTTTAGTGTGGTTCTGCTGTTTGGACTCTCTGCTCACTAACATGAACATTGTGAACAGTTCTGACTCTAGATGATGGGAACTGGAGTCCATTAGAGTTTATCTTCTCCTAACATTGCAGATGTCTTACGCCACATTGTTCACCTGATTCCTTCTGGCAGATGCGCCGTGATTGGTTGGGCCCTAGATTGACAGGTAGTGGGTGGAGTTGGTGACATGAGACTTTTCAAGTGAGCTTATTCAAATATGTAGGTGGGGAGATATACACACACACACACACACACACACACACACACACACACACACACACACACACACACACACACACACACACACACACAGAGAAAGTAGTGCATCCCTGGGATGCGCTTCAAGAAAAATGTGTGCATCCCAACATGACGTTTATGCATCCCAAAAGTAATAACAGAATATACGGTAGAAGCGACGCAAGGATTGAGTTTAGTCAATAGTACAATATAAAAACTACACAAACTGTTAATTTTAATAATTTTATTAATAACATCATAACTGTTTAAGTAAAAAGAAAAGAGTCCAATCATAATGTTAAAGCCCGGCAGTCATTCTAAAAAACAATTTTCAAATTAAAGAAAGATGTAATACAGTTTTTTTTCACTTTTGCTTTTCACTTAATAGTTTTCTTTGCCTTTAATTAATATATTTTCCTATTTTTGCTGGTTTTTGCTTGGCTTCTTCTGCATCTTTATCTGCAATATCCACAGTAATATCTGTCTTTTTTCCCCAATAACTTCTGATTGTTTAACGCACTTCTTGTCTCTTGGTTTTTCTTCCATTTTTTAAAATCTTTTTCGGAGGTATGCTGGTACGTAATACAGTAATCTCTCATTTATGTGTGCGTCAAGATGTGTGGCTTCACTACATTGCAGATTTTTAAAATTAAATTTGAATTATATATTGTCTTTGATGAGATGTAAGTTTCATATACAGTGCGACTTAGATCTTTTTGGTCAATGCGTTCCAGGAACCACACGCGATTAAGGAGTCTGCAATAGAAATCATGATCTATTTATTTTATTATATACAGTAATTCAAACGTTTATGACCCCCCCCCCCCAGACTGATATTAAACCACCTTCTATCTGTATTACCTCTAAAACACTCTGATAGACTGTTTAAAACACTTTGTGTCTCACAGAAGTCGGAGACTCACAGAACGTAGCGCACTTCAGGATACTGTCAGCCAATAGAATACACGTACGGTAACATGTGACTAACGAACAGAAATCCGTGATGAGTTGAAGTCACGTGCGTTGATGTGCGATATATACATATATATATATATATATATATATATACATATATATATATATATATATATATATATATATATACACACACACACACACACATATATATATATATATACATACACATATATACATATATATATACACATATATATATATTATACGTATATATATATATATACAC
>CM023611.1:26072614-26090114 GCA_013358685.1 Antennarius maculatus | reverse complement strand
ATAATATATACTGTATTATATATATATATATATATATATATATATATATATAATACAGTATATATATATATATATATATATATATATATATATATATATAATACAGTATATAACACATTTAAGGCACAAATGGGTACATAATGAATCCAAATGCAGAAAACATATTTTCACAATGTCCTTGGGGGATAGACGGGCTCTTGTTTCATTTGAGTCTCCACCACATATTCATCACGAGCTAGCCTAGCCTAGCCTATCCCATAACCCCTGAGGGTCACCACAGATGACCCGCGGTGGTCATCATGTGGTGTGTCTTAGGATATTGGGCATTGGTACAAGGCTGATTGATAGGATTCACGTCCCTCCTGTCTCACTGTCCCAAAGCGTCTCCTGTCAGGTCCAGCAGAAGGAGCTGAGCCACGTCTCACATCCAACATCTGCAGCGTCCTACCTGTTGATGATGTTCCAGAAGATGTCAATGTCTGGTTGTTGATGTGATGCTGCATGTGTGGAGGAGTATATGTCTCATAACTTCTCCCATTCACAGTGGTGCTGCTGGGCAGCATGCAGGAGTATGAGGTCTGGCTTGAGCCCTGGAAGCAGGAATGAGTATGAGGCATCAAACAACATCCTCTAACAGACTACTGGGTCATCCTCCACCAGATGGGATCCAAAAAAGCTTGTGGTAATTTTTATGCCTCATCATTTTAACCTTCTGAGAACTTAACACAAATATTTATGAACACGTACAGATTGTCTCCAGCCATGACTCACAGCATCTCACAAAAACCTTTAATTCTAATGTCTGGTGAAAACACAGTAAAACAACTTTCACTCAAAAATGCAATTTGACTTAAAAAAATAGAATCAATCAATCAACTTTTATTTATATAGCGCTAAATCATATCTGAAGACATTTCAAAGCGCTTTACAGATAGAAAGCCAACAATGCCCTCCAGAGCAGCATACGTGATGGTGGCGGGGAAAAACTCCCTCATTGAGGAAGAAACTCCAGGCAGGACCCAGGCTCTGGAGGGCGGTCATCCGCCTTGATAGAAGTTAATTTTGAATTTTTATCCCAATACTGCTGTGACTTTTATTACTATTAAACTCATTTTAATGCTAAACTCTACGTATCTAAGTGGGATAAAATGGTGCTAATTTCCCTTTGTTAGCCGTTCATGATAGGTCCCCGCACAGTAGTCCAACCAATCAGAAGTCAACACATTAATGGAATAGTGTTGACGCTCAGATAGAAAATATTATCTCTAGCAATTCATTGCATTCTTTTGCTGGCTTCTAAAATAATCTTACTTGCATTGGCAGGCTAGTAGCCATGCTAAAGCTGGGCATGGCTGGCAGGTTGTAGCTGTTTGATAGAACTGGATCCGATCTCCCCAACATGGATCCTGATGAGAAGGACACTAGAGAGAGGTAGGGATGGAGATGGAGCGGTTTAGTTTCACCCAGGATGTTAACGTAAAACACAACTGTTCCACACGGGGACCGTTGGTCCAGGACATTCATGATGTCTGATATGAGACAACAATGGAGCTAACACCAGCAACAGCTAACTTTAAACAGGCTGCGTCTGTGAGGAAGAGATTTTATATGGTGTACTGGGGCAAATCCAACACTTTAACCAATGTCTTCAAAACAGCAAAAACCAAAAAAATAAAGAAACTTGAAAGATTTGAAGCGATTTCCATTTTTTTGTGTGTTTTCAGCTCCAAATATTTGCTACACACATTTGAAAAGCAGTGTTTCAAGCTAAGTCCAGCCTCTTGGTCATGTATGTGTATGTAGTTCACATGTATTTTTCATTATCCCTGAACATTTGCCAGACAGCTCTGTCACTGTGATGTAATTAGTAACTCTAGAGAGGTGTTGCACTGGTACCTGGTGTTGCCGGCTGGGGCAGCGGCTGGTAAACGCTGGCGTTGAAGCTGCTGCTGATGGGGATGTGGTTGGAGGAGCTGGACACCTGACGACGCTGATTCCTCAGCTTCTCCTCTCTTCTCCACTTTGCTCGTCTGTTGGAAAACCAAACCTGTGCGATAAAGTGCAGATGGGAAAAACTCACTCATGAAAAATAAAAGACTACAATTCCTCCAGTCTACGTGTGAAAAGATGTCTGAAAGTCTGAGGATTTGGTTTGCAGTAACAGACTGGATGGCAACCCAACAACCCTCTACACAACCCAACAACCTTCTACACAACCCAACAACCCTCTACACAACCCAACAACCCTCTACACAACCCAACAACCTTCTACACAACCCAACAACCCTCTACACAACCCAACAACCCTCTACACAACCCAACAACCCTCTACACAACCCAACAACCCTCTACACAACCCAACAACCTTCTACACTCAACACAACTCCTAATTTGATCAAACATCCATACCACAGTCTACAGACCATAATGTCACCATCTACAGAACAGTTTTACAATCTGCAGACCAAATATTGACATCTATAGACCATAATATTATCAAGCAATGCCTGCCACTGTAGACTCCTCACATGTAAATAACCATAAGACAATACTTTAAGGGCACATTATCTTTGTTAATTAAATACCGATAGTGTTGTTATGTAATATAAATTATTGTGGCACACAGTGTGATAAACGCTGTAGAACAATGAATCATAGGTTCTACCTGTATTCTTGCCTCTGGAAGGTCAATCTTGTTGGCTAGGCGCTCTCTGGCAAACACATCAGGATAATGAGTCCTTTCAAACTCTGGAACAACACAAACTCAGTTATGACCCAACAGCATTAGATGTGTGTCTGCTACGTGCTAACACACACACAGAATGAGGAAACGCTGTCCAAACTCCACTGTCATTGTGTCCTATAGAGGTTGTGATTCTTTTGTTAGCATGAAGGTGAGCAAGCTGTGACTTTTTTTGGGGGGGGGGGTGGCAAAGTGTTCCCTTTGAGTTTCAAAACATGAACAAACTGCATTGCCTACAGATATAAGTGTGTATGTTGTATGTTGGTAGAGAGGATCACAGTGTGTGTGTACCTGCACAGGTGACTAGTTACCTTTCTCCAGCGCCTCTATTTGGTCTTGAGTGAAAGATGTTCTGTTTCTTTGTAGTTTCCTCTTGAGCTGTAACCTCATCTGTGTTTCCTCCGAGTCTTCACCGTTTGAACTGACCGTGAGGGCTTTCCCTCCCCCGTCGGCCTGTGGACACTCTGCACAAAGAGAGACGACCCAGAGGAATCACAGACATGTCGCCGTCCACACCTTCCACCAGACGCTTTGAGCTACGGCTAGCTGTCCAAACACACTGGAGCTCTGTCCGTCCACCCATCATACTTCAGTGCACGGCTAAAAAACAACCAGTGCTTTAAATGAAACTCAGCTAACAGATCACCACATGTATGAGTCGAGCATCTGACAAATCACAGATTTCAAACTTTTATACTTTAAGAAATATTTGTCATTTTCTCATTCAGACATTAAGTGGACAAATTGATCATTGTAAACAGGAATAATGCCACGTGCATTAATAATTTCACACTAAAAGTTCATTCAAAAAATGTTCACAAAAACTTGAAATTTCTCTTCATAAGGTAACTTTTTCTTTTATCAGTCAATATTTTACACAATAAAATATCACCAGGTGCTGCAGTATTATTCCATTATTATTCTTTGGTGAGACATTCTCAAACAACTGATAAGGACTTTCATTTGATGCTATATTATATTGTTTTATTTTTAAATGCATAAATAACCTGCAAAAATAAGACAAAAAGTAATGAAATGTATGTTTAATTCAATACTTTATGTTGAACTGTATATAAGAACTGTATGGTCTAGCAGGTATATTAGAGGTCACAATTAAATCACAGAACCTTCAGATTGTAGCGCTCCAACCTGTGATGTGAGCAGGCGTTAGCTTGACTGCAGCTCCCTGTGGAACCGATGTTATTTGTGGTGCTAGCCTAATTATTCATTATCCCCAGCAGACAGAGACTGCAAAACAGAACGAAGCCATTGCTCACTGTCACAAGCAGTCAGGCAGAAAGAGACACAAATGAGAGCCGACGCCCCTTTTCCCTCCCCTACGCTCACGCCGGCACAAACACGCTGCAGACCGATGAAGAGGAGCGGCTGTGATGGTCGGCAGGACCATGTAATCCCAGGGCGCCGGAGGAGGAGCAGCACATGAGGCCCTCAAACACACACACACACACACACACACACACACACACACACACACACACACACACACACACACACACACTGCAGGAACACAAAGCTGCTCGGGTCAACTCCATACAGTGTGTTCGATGAATTTAGGTTGCATTACGTGAGGCCGGTTTACTCAGTTTACTACGGCTGCTGTAGGATAATGATTTAATACAATGATCTGTGCAATGAAATAAACTACAGACTTGAAAGTTACCTGAGATACAAAGTCAACATAATGTGATTCTTGGTTAGTGAACACAAACATCCTGACCTGAAGAATCATCTGCAGTCATGTCTCCTAACTGGACCTACTGGGACCGGGTTTGACTTAGAACCTCCAGCCCAGCCTGTTTGATCAGTCTGTTTAGTACACATTATGTGTTCTACTGAGTACACACTCATACTTGATCAGATGATACCTTCTTTTGTTATCGTAATAAGTGTTGACAGACCAATAGAGATGCTGTTATACCTGTCGTCCAATTGATGCAGTGACCAGGATGACCTCTGACCTGACGAAGCACCTGGACACCAGGTGGAGACTCCTCCATAATTGATAGTCTAGCCAGTATTGGTTCATCTGGAGCAGAACTGCTGCTAAAGTCAGCACAGGAGCTAACATTTGGTGCTGGAGCTAATGTTAGCATGCATACACCAGTACAGCTCTACTGGGCTGAACCCTTCATGAATGAGTCGGTTACCCAGTTGGACGACTCGCTGGACGAAGCCTAGCTGTTTTTATGCTCTTGATGATGTTAGCTGAGACTTGTCTTTCATTAAAGTTGATTGTGAAAACAATAGCATGTGAATTAGCTTCTGCTAACCCCTAAACTAATCAGTTATATCCTCTTATGCTCCAAACTGCTGAAGGAGCAGTGGTTGTGACGGTACATCTACTGGGGTAGAACCACCGATACTGAAGTCTTACCAGTGGTCGTGAGCGTCGTCCCGGGGTACCACCCTGAGCGCCCCCCCCATGTGGTTTGTCCACTGAGCATCTTGAGTTTGTCAAACATCCCCTCAGCTCCCATTTGCTGTTTGTCACTGGCCAGGTTCCTCAGGACTCGGTTAATAGAAGAAACCTGGTGGTGAGCGGACGTGTGAGGCGTTAGTGTCCACAGTCTAAAGAACATCGTCAAAACTACAACTACTAAGATATGTAGGGGCCCGCAATAAAAGGGTCCCATGTCATCTCCATACCAAAGTAGAGGTCAGTGCTGATAACGTCAATGTGTGGATGTTACATGTCAGTCATTTCAGTCGTGAGCTAACATCAACAGTAGTTGGGCGATCAACAGGTCTCACACTGGGTATGTTGTCGTTGGTGCAGACGCCCTCAGCCAGCAGCCGGTCCCTGATCTCCCAGGCAAAGATGGAGGGACACTCTCTCTTGTACTGACCGATCTTTCCCACCACTTCTGGAGTCGCCACCCGAGGTTTACTCCCACCTATCGCCCGGGGACGGATGGAGCCCGTCTCGTAGTACCTGCCCAAAATCTTACTCACACAGCCGTTAGACACCTGCACACAAAAAGACACGAATCACATGCATTATTTAACAATTCTAAAATAAATAAATGAAAACATTAAGATAACTTAAAAATGTGTGTGTGTGTGTGTGTGTGTGTGTGTGTGTGTGTGTGTGTGTGTGTGTGTGTGCGCGTGTGTGTGCATGTGTGTATACTACCATTTTGGACACACCTTCTCATATAATGGATTTCTTTATTTTCATGACTATTGACAGTATAGATTCCCACTGAAGGCCTCAAAACTATGGACATGCAGTAAACAAATGTAGTAAACAAATATAGTAAACAAATGTAGTAAACAAATGTCGTAAACAAATATAGTAAACAAATGTCGTAAACAAATGTAGTAAACAAATGTCGTAAACAAATGTAGTAAACAAATGTAGTAAACAAAAAAAAGGTGAAATAACTGAAAACATTAACTTCTTCTCAGTGGCCACCCTTTGCTTTGGTTGGCATTCTCTTGATGAGCTTCATGGTCACCATGCTGGTTCAGTGTGCCTTCAGTTGTGAATAATTGCCAGTGGTGTCACCAGCAGCCCCCACGGAAGTATCAGCAGCAGGCGGCATTGTGAACAACGCAGGTGTCAAGGAAAATAATCAGCCCATTTTAATCCGTCTGACGTGGACCGTCTGTGGTCCGTTGGCTCAACACACAGGAAACAATGAAGAGCTCACTACAAAGTCAGTACATAGGCTGGTCTCTCAGTTGTGTGTCTCATCAAAAACTCTATTTGACTACCAGATGGAAATGAGGACTATGAGGTAGAGGAGGAGCAGGAGGAGGAGGGGGTTTGCACCACCTTCCAGTATGTTATAAGTCTGGAGATGCACTAAAACTATTTGGCAATGTTACTAAGAAGACGATTTCAATGTCTCTCCAGAAAGGTTCTTCTACACAGTTTGGAGTCCACAGCTGTTAAATCCTGATGCCAAACTACATGTGAGTCTCTAAGTCACAGCGTTAGTAGACCATGGATGAGGAGGCAATGTGTGTGTGTGTGTGTGTGTGTGTGTGTGTGTATGTGTGTGTGTGTGTGTGTGTGAGTGTGGGACCCATACTGGTCCATGCTCATGCAGGAGCCTCATACCTGCTGGACCAGACCAATCACACAGAACCTTTGCTTTGTCTTTTGAACTGTTTGTTGGTCAGTGTTGCAGTCACCTTCTGCTGCCTCAAGGTGGCAGTGAGCCACCAAATACTGACCACACCTTCTTGTTTGACCAACAGGTGGACACAAGCAATGTGGGTCTGATCAATGTAAGGTGCATTGATCAGAATGACCACTGTGAGACACTTTGTGGAAGATCTGAGACGGAAGTAGACCCCCAGTCCAAATAGACATCCAAATAGACGCCCAGATAGATGTCCAGTTAGACATCCAGGTAGACGTCCAGATAGACGTCCAGATAGACGTCTAGGTAGACGTCCAGATAGACGTTTGGGTAGACGTCCAGATAGACTTCTAGATAGATGTCTAGATAGACGTCTAGGTAGACGTCCAGATAGACATCCAGATAGACGTCCAGATAGACGTCTAGGTAGACGTCCAGATAGACGTCCAGATAGACGTCTGGGTAGACGTCCAGATAGACTTCTAGATAGATGTCTAGATAGACGTCTAGGTAGACGTCCAGATAGACATCCAGATAGACGTCCAGATAGACATCCAGATAGACGTCCAGATAGACGTCCAGATAGACGTCTAGGTAGACGTCCAGATAGACGTCCAGATAGATGTCTGGGTAGACGTCCAGATAGACTTCTAGATAGACGTCTAGATAGACATCTAGGTAGACGTCCAGATAGACATCCAGATAGACGTCCAGATAGACGTCCAGATAGACGTCTAGGTAGACGTCCAGATAGACGTCCAGATAGACGTCTAGATAGACGTCTAGGTAGACGTCCAGATAGACATCCAGATAGACGTCCAGATAGACGTCCAGATAGACGTCTAGGTAGACGTCCAGATAGACGTCCAGATAGACGTCCAGATAGACGTCTAGGTAGACGTCCAGATAGACGTCCAGATAGACGTCTGGGTAGACGTCTAGTTCTGACTGTCAGTCTGTGCTAAAACTGAAAACCAGATGATTATTCTTTTAGAAGAGCTCAACGAGAACATGAGAAGTGTCCTCCAGCAACGAGAACATGAGAAGTGTCCTCCAGCAACGAGAACATGAGAAGTGTCCTCCAGCAACGAGAACATGAGAAGTGTCCTCCAGCAACGAGAACATGAGAAGTGTCCTCCAGCAATGAGAGATGCTGAAATCCACAGGACTCCAATAGACCATAGTCAGAACTCACACAGCCACAGCATAACCTGACCCAGGTGGATCCCTACTCCATCACTGCAGTCCTGTCCAGGGCTGTACTGGATCTCTATCGTCTGTGTGTGAGACTTGTGAACCAAACGAACGTGTTGGTGTCAGCTGTCAGCAGCAGGATGCTCTCACCTGCAGGATCCTGGAGATGTCACAGGGTCGAGCTCCGCTGTGAGCCAGCTCCACGATCTTCTGCCTGGTGGAGTCGGGTAAGGGTCTCCCATTAACAAACACACCTCCCAGTTGGTTTACGCCACTGTGACCTGCACACACACACACACACACACACACACACACACACACACACACACACACACACACACACACACACACACACACACACACACACACACACACACACACACACACACACAGAGGCTAAGAGCTTTATTCAGACTAAAGTTGATTCAGACATTTTTAAAGCTGTCAAATGAAATGTGATGCAGAGAGAAGTCCATCCAGAGGTAGGGATGGAGTGAAGATGGGAGAGGTCCTCTGCTCTGACAGACTGCACCGGCAAATAGAGCAATAATTTAACAAGAACATCCTCCAGTGACACTGGACTGACGGTAGAACGCTCCCAGTGAGCTAAATGTTTTCAGGAAACAGGTTTGTGTGTGAACTCCTTCATTTATCTGGAGACCTTCAGACACTTGTACGCCTTGTCGGTCGGGGGTCAGCTGGAGCTACTTCAGCTGCTGTGTCTATGGACGAGAGGATGGGGAACACCCTGGATGAGATGCCAGCTCATCGCGGGGCCAGACCTACATGTACACATTCACACCTATGGACAATCTGATGATTGATTCATCTAAGCTGCATGTTTTTGGACGTGGGAGGAGGCCGACAACCTGTGTGTGTGTGTGTGTGTGTGTGTGTGTGTGTGTGTGTGTGTGTGTGTGTGTGTGTGTGTGTGTGTGTGTGTGTTCAGTGGTCAGCATGTTGCTGATCTGAGCAGCAGAGGACAGTGTGTGTCTGCAGGTTAAGTAGGGATTTACACTCCATCAATCGTCTATTGTCTGGTAATGGTACAGAGGGGGAGCATACTGCTCACTTATAAACCTCTCAACAGGACATTAATAAATCACACACACACACACACACACACAAACACACACGCTCTCAGAGGATTCACCAGATTCTCCATTCAGGGTGGAGACATGGAAATGTTCACCTTCTGTTCTCTGTGCAGAGAAACAAACACCCCCTCATTGATTCATGTTGTTCATGAAGGTTTTCCAGCGTCTCCATCTCATGATGACTGGACAGAATGGACAGATTTGGGGTGTAGGTACCCTCAACCCATAAGTCTTTAGTAAATGTCGAACTTCAAGGGACAGTAAAGTTCATTTTAAGTGACATATATGTTATTCATCATAATGAAAAGTAGAAGAAAAAATAAATTTTATGTGTGTAGCATCATCCGTTTGGTCGCCATAGGTCACCTCACTTAGCTTAGCAGCCACAAGAAACGATGCAATCCAGTGATTAACCCCCAAAATATCATGGTTCCCTGTGAGGTGAAGGGTTGTGCCGACACAACAGGACGTAAACACAAAGACCAGGACCTGTGGTTCTTCAGAACACCTTCTGGGAAGCTAGGAAGGAGATGGAGAACACGGATAAACCGGGTCAACATGACCCAGGATCTGAGGATCCATCATGAACACTTTACCTCGGAGGATTTCAAAGAGATTTGAAGGTAAGATCGTTTTCAGACGACCCATAGTATTTATTCTGAATTCCCAAGGTTTAGTGGATAATTAATTCATGTCTGGAGCTACTGGAGGTCTTGTATAAATGTTTTAATGAGCAGATTATCGATTATGGCACTCATGAAAAGTAACTAGTCATCATGTCCCGTTTGGTTTACTGTGTGTTTGGAAAAGTTCATCACTACCGATGCTAACGCGCTAGCCCGTCAATGGGATTTTCTATATTATGTTAGCATTGAGCTAGCGGCCATTCGTTACTGGTGGACTGTGTGGAGTTAATAGCAACTCGTTTATATTAATATGTCTTGTATTAATGAATGTATCAGGATCAGGGCCAGACATGCTGTTTTTGTGTTTTATTTAAATGTCACTGATCTTCTCTGTAAAATCACTGATTGGCTGTCTGTCTACCAGAGGCGGGGCCTGGATTTCAGCCTATCTTTGAGCAAATTCTGTTTTTACTGTTTTTTTGCGTCTCGTCTCATTACGGTTGGAGGACTTACATTTTTTTATGTTATATAATGTTTGTCCCAGTCCAAAGTGTGACTGGTTGCACTATTAATCTATGTTTCGAGTTGCTTTACTCTTTTCATCTCTTTGAATTTACATAAGAGACAAGTGAGCAGACAGCTCTGATAACCTCTAATAAATACATTCTGTTGGTGGTTTGATTAGAGAACATTTTAAAGTGTAGTTACATTTCTCCTCTTGTCATAAGTCTTCTCTTCTCATCATCAGATTCATTTCTTCAGTGAAACAAAATCATTTCCAGAGCAAAGACGTCTCTGTGGACGGAACGTAAATGTAAAGTGTTCTTCAGGCGTCAACTGCTTGTTTGAAGGATTTTCCAGTCTATATTTTTTATATAGTAGGTCATCTCTGAACCCCCTCCCTCGCAGAATCACATGTATGACCTGGATCACGGTGGGTTTACCCCCCAACACGCCTCGCCCCCCACGTCCGGTTAATTGAATTACAGAGGAGTCACAGCCCTGCTATAAGACGCTGCCCCCCGGCCCCCCCATACCGCTTCACTTCATGTTCACTGTGTGTTCAAGGGCCGTAGAAATGTTAATCACAGGACCCGGTCCCCGGGGGCCGCCGCGGAGCCCCCACTGCTGACACACAATTAATGGACAGACATATGGAGTCAATTTGGCTGTGGGCCCTCTGAGACACACACACACACACACACACACACACACACACACACACACACACACACACACACACACACACACACACACACACACACACACAGGAGCAGCTCCCTTTAAATCAGCTCCTTCATTCAAAGACTGAATCCATGTCAACATTAATATAGTTAATATAACACTGATCAATGTTTATATAACAGTTAATATAACACTGATCAATGTTAATATAACTGTTAATATAACACTGATCAATGTTAATATAACTGTTAATATAACACTGATCAATGTTAATATAACAGTTAATATAACACTGATCAATGTTAATATAACAGTTAATATAACACTGATCAATGTTAATATAACAGTTAAGATAACACTGATCAATGTTAATATAACAGTTAATATAACACTGATCAATGTTAATATAACAGTTAATATAACACTGATCAATGTTAATATAACAGTTAATATAACACTGATCAATGTTAATATAACAGTTAATATAACACTGATCAATGTTAATATAACAGTTAAGATAACACTGATCAATGTTAATATAACAGTTAATATAACACTGATCAATGTTAATATAACTGTTAATATAACACTGATCAATGTTAATATAACAGTTAATATAACACTGATCAATGTTAATATAACAGTTAATATAACACTGATCAATGTTAATATAACAGTTAATATAACACTGATCAATGTTAATATAACAGTTAATATAACACTGATCAATGTTAATATAACAGTTAATATAACACTGATCAATGTTAATATAACTGTTAATATAACACTGATCAATGTTAATATAACAGTTAATATAACACTGATCAATGTTAATATAACAGTTAATATAACACTGATCAATGTTAATATAACAGTTAATATAACACTGATCAATGTTAATATAACAGTTAATATAACACTGATCAATGTTAATATAACAGTTAATATAACACTGATCAATGTTAATATAACAGTTAATATAACACTGATCAATGTTAATATAACTGTTAATATAACACTGATCAATGTTAATATAACAGTTAATATAACACTGATCAATGTTAATATAACAGTTAATATAACACTGATCAATGTTAATATAACTGTTAATATAACACTGATCAATGTTAATATAACAGTTAATATAACACTGATCAATGTTAATATAACAGTTAATATAACACTGATCAATGTTAATATAACTGTTAATATAACACTGATCAATGTTAATATAACAGTTAATATAACACTGATCAATGTTAATATAACAGTTAATATAACACTGATCAATGTTAATATAACAGTTAATATAACACTGATCAATGTTAATATAACAGTTAATATAACACTGATCAATGTTAATATAACAGTTAATATAACACTGATCAATGTTAATATAACTGTTAATATAACACTGATCAATGTTAATATAACAGTTAATATAACACTGATCAATGTTAATATAACAGTTAATATAACACTGATCAATGTTAATATAACAGTTAATATAACACTGATCAATGTTAATATAACAGTTAATATAACACTGATCAATGTTAATATAACAGTTAATATAACACTGATCAATGTTAATATAACTGTTTATATAACACTGATCAATGTTAATATAACTGTTAATATAACTGTTAATATAACTGTTAATATAACTGTTAATATAACTGTTAATATAACACTGATCAATGTTAATATAACAGTTAATATAACACTGATCAATGTTAATATAACTGTTAATATAACACTGATCAATGTTAATATAACTGTTAATATAACACTGATCAATGTTAATATAACAGTTAATATAACACTGATCAATGTTAATATAACAGTTAATATAACTGTTTATATAACACTGATCAATGTTAATATAACTGTTAATATAACACTGATCAATGTTAATATAACAGTTAATATAACACTGATCAATGTTAATATAACAGTTAATATAACTGTTAATATAACACTGATCAATGTTAATATAACAGTTAATATAACACTGATCAATGTTAATATAACAGTTAATATAACACTGATCAATGTTAATATAACAGTTAATATAACACTGATCAATGTTAATATAACAGTTAATATAACACTGATCAATGTTAATATAACTGTTAATATAACACTGATCAATGTTAATATAACAGTTAATATAACACTGATCAATGTTAATATAACAGTTAATATAACACTGATCAATGTTAATATAACAGTTAATATAACTGTTTATATAACACTGATCAATGTTAATATAACTGTTAATATAACACTGATCAATGTTAATATAACAGTTAATATAACTCTGATCAATGTTAATATAACTTAATATAACACTGATCAATGTTAATATAACAGTTAATGTAACACTGATCAATGTTAATATAACTGTTAATATAACTGTTAATATAACACTGATCAATGTTAATATAACTGTTAATATAACTGTTAATATAACACTGATCAATGTTAATATAACTGTTAATATAACTGTTAATATAACTGTTAATATAACACTGATCAATGTTAATATAACAGTCAATATAACACTGATCAATGTTAATATAACTGTTAATATAACTGTTAATATAACACTGATCAATGTTAATATAACTGTTAATATAACTGTTAATATAACACTGATCAATGTTAATATAACAGTTAATATAACACTGATCAATGTTAATATAACTGTTAATATAACTGTTAATATAACTGTTAATATAACACTGATCAATGTTAATATAACTGTTAATATAACTGTTAATATAACTGTTAATATAACACTGATCAATGTTAATATAACTGTTAATATAACTGTTAATATAACTGTTAATATAACACTGATCAATGTTAATATAACTGTTAATATAACTGTTAATATAACTGTTAATATAACACTGATCAATGTTAATATAACAGTTAATATAACACTGATTAGTGTTATATTAACTGTTATATTAACAGTTATATTAACATTTAACTTCAAATCCCTTCTGATTTATGATTCGATGATGGTTTGTTTTTTTTGTGATCATTATGGTTACAGTTGAAACGACTGCTTGTTCATTTTAGGGTTATTATATGACTAATTAATACTGATATTAATTAGTTATGTTATTATTCTCATAAACTCTTTGATACAGGAAACATCTCAACTCAAGCTTGGACAGAATAAAGAAAAGATATTTTATTATAGTACATCTACTGAGTGGGTCTCTCAGTATAGATGTATCAAAGCTTCCCCAAAATAGGATTCATAATGGGAGGGGGCCAAACTGAGAGTCATTTTGCAACAACATTATGAAACTACTGATCAGTCTCTTCATTCATCCTCTACAGAAGGGGGGGGTCAACTAGTTTTCACTGGGGGCCACATCATCAGCATCAAGGCTGTCCTCAAAGGGCCAGATGTAACTAATAAATGTAACTAAATGTAACTAAATGTAATGTAACTAAATGTAACTACTCCTTAATGTAACTAATAAATGTAACTAAATGTAACTACTCCTTAATGTAACTAATAAATGTAACTAAATGTAACTAAATGTAATGTAACTAAATGTAACTACTCCTTAATGTAACTAATAAATGTAACTAAATGTAACTACTCCTTAATGTAACTAATAAATGTAACTAAATGTAACTCAATATATTGTAACTAAATGTAACTACTCCTTAATGTAACTAATAAATGTAACTAAATGTAACTCAATGTAATGTAACTAAATGTAATTACTCCTTAATGTAACTAATAAATGTAACTAAATGTAACTCAGTGTAATGTAACTAAATGTAACTACTCCTTAATGTAACTAATAAATGTAACTAAATGTAACTCAATGTAATGTAACTAAATGTAACTACTCCTTAATGTAACTAATAAATGTAACTAAATGTAACTCAGTGTAATGTAACTAAATGTAACTACTCCTTAATGTAACTAATAAATGTAACTAAATGTAACTCAATGTAATGTAACTAAATGTAACTACTCCTTAATGTAACTAATAAATGTAACTAAATGTAACTCAATGTAATGTAACTAAATGTAACTACTCCTTAATGTAACTAATAAATGTAACTAAATGTAACTCGGTGTAATGTAACTAATGGAATGATGTCACTCAGACGTGTGCATTTAAACCTTATAGAAATGATGTCATGACCTACAGTTAATGTAATGAAGCATCAAATCTTTATGGTGTTCTGGTCTGACTGACGACTCAGCGCTTCATGCATTCACCCTCTCACTCTGACGTTCACACGGCGGTGACAGCAGGGGAAACCGTTCACACACATTCACACACATTCACACACATTCACACACATTCACACACATTCACACACATTCACACACATTCACACACATTCACACACCAGTAACAGCTGCTGGGACCAGTTTGGACCTCATGGGTCCCTCAGAACAGAAGTCTTATTTCAATGTTAATATTTATCTCCAGTATCACCCCCTCACCACCACCCCCTCACCACCCCCTCAGTGGTGGTGAGGGGGTGGTGGTGAGGGGGTGGACCTCTGGTGGGACGTCAGTCTGACCCAGACACTGTCACACAGGGTGTGTTTGGATTGGTTTGTCTGGGGAGTGTCTCGGCCAATCAGAGTTCATGTGTCTCACCTGTAACATCACTGTTAACCAGCATCAGGGTCTTCACTGGGGAGTTAGTATGTCCCTCAGTGGGGAAGAGGAGCAGGAGGGGGTATCATGATACAACACAACACCCCCACCAACATGATGGATGGGAATACACACAGGAGACACGGAGGGTTGCGGGTTCTACTCCCTGGACAGAGTTGTTCTGTTCCAGCTGAGGGGTCAGAGCTCTGATCACTACTGGACCCCCCCAGCGTCACCTCCTCCATCTGCTCCAGCTTCTCCATCAGCCCCCAGTTCAGCCCCTGGTTCAGCCCCCAGTTCAGCCCCCGGTTCAGCCCCCGGTTCAGCCCCCGGTTCAGCCCCCGGTTCAGCCCCCAGTTCAGCCCCCGGTTCAGCCCCCCGTTCAGCCCCCAGTTCAGCCCCCAGTTCAGCCCCCAGTTCAGCCCCCGGTTCAGCCCCCAGTTCAGCCCCCAGTTCTTCTCCTCTTCCTCCTCCTGTACCTGCAGCAGCCCCCCCATGTGGGCTGATCTCTGTTTGAACTCTGCAGGTCGGGGCTGCGTCCCAACACTTATTTCTACTTAAAGGTGACCTTCAGGAGTTTGAATCTGGTTCCAAAGAAGCTCGTCCCTCCCCAGCGCTGTGGGGATTGGTGGGAGTCCTGGTCCTGTGTTACCCCTGAGTGTCTGGGTAGGGGGCAGCTTCCTGGGCAGGTGTGTTTCCTGTGAACATCCATAGACAGAATCTGGAGCAGGTCTGGGTCAGACGGTGGGGGGTGGGGGGCACCGCTGAAGAACAATGGGTTTAAGAAGCTGTGCTGGTCCACCACCCAGGCAGGACGTGACGATCGAGCAGCACCGGGGTGTTGAACAGCAGGAGCACATGTGGACGGTGGGAGCTGGTGGACCCGGTGGTGACCAGAGCATCAGGGGGGTGACCCCCCCACTGGAACAGGGACTCCGTAGAGCACAGGAACAACTTAGACGTAGACTATCCTGTTGACTTAGAGTCCGTCTGAACCAGAAACACAGACATTCTGAGCGAACACAGTTCTGTCATGTATGTTCACCAACACGCCCCCCCAGTTTGTTACGCTGTTGGAACAGATCAGGTTCATAGATGTCTATGCATTAGATGCAACAGTCATAAGTGGTTATAAACATTTGACTTTGGAAGACGTTCCCAGCAGACGTCCAGACGTGTCAGGTGTTCACGACAAGTTGTGTTGGTACGGAGCCGCGTTTAAATCAGATCCTCCCCCAGGCAGGAAGGTTCTCTTACTTTACATTCGAACACTGATCTGTAATTCAGACCAAAGGAACTGATTGAATCCACAGCTGAGAAAACATGTCTGCATTATTTTACGATGTACAACTGTAGATGAAACGTGTTTGTTCCAACAGAATACCAGCCGTATTCATTCACTCACAACTTTTCCTCTTGTCATGAATGAATCCTTGTTGATCATTTGGCGTTTTGTTCCACGGATAGATGAATCCACTAATGCACATTATTAGGATAATTTTTAGGGAACAAGGATTACAAGGAATAAAATACAAACAGCGACTGATGAGGAGACTCACTGCTTTGCATCATGGAGGCCACGCCCGTCTCCCAGCTGGTCTGGCTCCTGAAATCTGTGCAAACACACACCATCACCTTTAGTAGCGTGTCCATGTACAGCACGCACACACACACACACACACACACACACACACACACACACACACACACACACACCTTTGTTTCATTATTGGTTCAGCAGAGAAGACAGAATGTAGCTTCTTGCTTAAACTGAAGGCTAGATGAGGTCTAGAGGTTTGGACAGAACGGAGCAGACAGGCCAGATGTTATACCCTCTGGTTCATGTGTTATTACATGTTAACGTCCATAAACTTATGAGCACAGATCT
>CM023611.1:25905114-26067614 GCA_013358685.1 Antennarius maculatus | reverse complement strand
GTGCGTGTGAAAAGTTGAGGTCGTCAGTGTGAAACATTCTCTGTCTCTCACTATCTGTTCACTGCAAAGTGTGAACGGACAGACACAAAGTGTGTTTGGACACTAACACAAGTGATGCTGGAGGAGTCAAACACTCCAGTTAGAGTCACTGGATCCGGTCTGAGGGTGTCTAGTCCTGTCTGTCTGCAGAGGAGGTCTAGCTGTCCTGTCTGTCTGCAGAGGAGGTCTAGCTGTCCTGTCTGTCTGCAGAGGAGGTCTAGCTGTCCTGTCTGTCTGCAGAGGAGGTCTAGCTGTCCTGTCTGTCTGCAGAGGAGGTCTAGCTGTCCTGTCTGTCTGCAGAGGAGGTCTAGCTGTCCTGTCTGTCTCCTTCTCAGGTCGTCCTGTCCAATCATTTCTCTAGAAACTTCTGTCTGTCTCCACTCTGGAGATGTTTGTTCTTTCTGGTTCAGGAGCTCCTCTGGTCTAAACTAACTGATAACTTCACACTCCAGCTGATGGAGAGAGAGAGAGACAAAGAGAGACAGACAGAAACAGAGACAGAAAGAGAGAGAGACAGGGAGAGAGAGACGGGCTTACCTTTCTGTGGCATGCTGAAGAGAAAGTTCTGGTTAGTTTAGTTTTCCAACAGCTCCTTTCTTCTATTCTTTCTTCCAATTAGTTTCTCCTTGACTGAGGAGACAAGAGCAGCGAGACGGAGCTGCTCCTCTGAGGAGGAGGAGGAGGAGGGATAGTGGGAGGTCCAAGAGAGGATGGGAGAGGAGAGGAAACAATGAAGGGTTTGAGTCAATGGTGAGAGCTGATTATGTGTGTGTGTGTGTGTGTGTGTGTGTGTGTGTGTGTGTGTGTGTGTGTGTGTGTGTTTATGAGATAGATAGATAGATAGATAGATAGATAGATAGATAGATAGATAGATAGATAGATAGATAGATAGATAGATAGATAGATAGATAGATAGATAGATAGATAGATAGATAGATAGATAGATAGATAGATAGATAGATAGATAGATAGATAGATAGATAGATGGATGGATGGATAGATTTTATTATCTATTTTTAACCTGCATATATTTCATTAACTGGTAATCTGAAGTTTATGTGTGAAACACGTTAATGAACACTTATTTTATTTTCACATTGTTGTAAATCTTCAGTCAGGAGGAGATGCTAAAAACTAATTCTAATTCTAATCCTGTTTTGTTTTTCTAACCTTGATTTTACCAGGAAATCTTTGAGATTAAAAATCTCTTTAATAAGATAGAAATTTATAAAATCAATTTATAACTTGAATTGAATTCCATATTATCAAAACTGACACGCCACAAATTTAGCACCATTTTTGTGTAAAGGGACGTTATTATCAGATTTACATTAATGCTGTTATCACCCTGATATTAATAGTTAGCAGCCTTCATAAATCCTGCTGTTACCTTTCACTACTACACTAATAAACTGAGAGTAAATGCTGTTACCAGCTTTACATTATATACTGTAATACTAAGAACCATATATTTATACATTATAAATATACATTAATACTCTTATTACATTACATTAATTACTTTTATATTTATGTTATTTTATATTAATTTGTTCATTCATTTCTATAACCGCTGTGTGTGTTCTTATTGTGTTACTCGTGTTAGAGACAACCTTCACACACCGGGAGAACACTCAGGTCTCTCCACCTCCACATGACCCGTGTTATCACTTACATGTGATGTGACTCATATCGATACGATCAAACTACTTGTTCATGTAAAAACATCATCTCTTGATTTGTTGTGTTATTCTTATTTTTAACTACATCTGCTGAAGACAAAAATGTCTGAGAAATAATTTATCATTAACGAATGCGAACAACCAGTGATCAAGAGATGGTAACTGTGAATGTTAAATTAAAGCACAAAAAAAATCATCCACAAATAAAGCTATGCTAGTCTGTTCTTAACCTCTACAGGTTATATAATATAACTTCGGTTCAGGTGTTGGAAAAATAAATGCAAAACAAGACATTTTGTTCCAGGAGTGGACTTTTCTGTACGATCACCTGCCTCTGTGCAACTAATTGTAACGACGCACTAGTGACAGGATGTAACTCATTGGTTAAGATCACCAGGATTAGTGACCCGGAGTGAAACGTCCTCCTGAAGTAAACCCAGCAACACATCCATGACTCTAGTGGAGTTTAAAACACGCGTGTGAACCAATGGCAGCAGAGTTCTGTGTATGTGTGTGTGTGGTTGTGTGTAGGTGTGTGTGTGTGTGTGTGTGTGTGTGTGTGTGTGTGTGTGTGTGTGTGGTTGTGTGTGTGTGTGTGTGTGTGTGTGTGTGTGTGTGTGTGTGTGTGTGTGTGTGTGTGGTTGTGTGTGCAGGTGTGTGTTTAGCAGCCAATTGACACATAACAACACAGTAAGGTTTCATTCTCAGCCATAACAATGCGTTGATTAATCGATTCAAATCAAATCAATGGACATGCTGTATTGATTGATCAACTGTCACAACACATGTTCTTACCCCCAGAGGAGTAACAGCCTGTCATGTAGTATGACAGGCTGTCATACTACATGACAGGCTGTCATGTAGTATGTTCTCCTGTTCTTCCTGTTCTCCCATTCTCCTGTTCTCCTGTTCTTCCTGTTCTCCTGTTTTTCCTTTTCTCCTGCTCTTCCTGTTTTCCTGTTCTCCCATTCTCCTGTTCTTCCTGTTCTCCTGTTCCTCCTGTTCCTCCTCTTCTCCTGTTCTTCCTGTTTTTCTGTTCTCTCGTTCTCCTGTTCTTCCTGTTCTTCCTGTTCTCCCATTCTCCTGTTCTCCTGTTCTTCCTGTTCTCCTGTTCCTCCTGTTCCTCCTGTTCCTCCTCTTCTCCTGTTCTTCCTGTTTTTCTGTTCTCTCGTTCTCCTGTTCTTCCCGTTTTCCTGTTCTACTGTTCTACTGTTCTTCCTGTTCTTCCTGTTCTCCTGTTCTTCCTGTTCTCCTGTTCTTCCTGTTCTCCTGTTCTTTCTGTTCTCCTGTTCTCCTGTTCTTCCTGTTCTCCTGTTCTTCCTGTTTTTCTGTTCTCTCGTTCTCCTGTTCTTCCTGTTCCTCCTGTTCTCCTGTTCTTCCTGTTCTCTTGTTCTTCCTGTTCTTCCTGTTCTCCTGTTCTTCCTGTTCTTCCTATTCTCTTGTTCTTCCTGTTCTCCTGTTCTTCCTGTTCTTCCTGTTCTCCTGTTCTTCCTGTTCTTCCTGTTCTCTTGTTCTTCCTGTTCTTCCTGTTCTCCTGTTCTTCCTGTTCTTCCTGTTCTCCTGTCTCTCTCCCATTGGTTTTTGTGTATCAGTTTGTTGGCGTCTCTCCAGAGTGTGCCTACCCTGTTCTCCAGCTCACTCCCACTTCATGCCTGACTCATCTAAATCTTGTAAATCTGTCTGTTTTCTGATCCTGAGTTCTGTTTCCTGTATCTTGGCTCCATATTTACCACTTGAGTTTTTGCAGTTCCCCACTATCCCCTGAGGATGGTGCTCTAGTTTTGACTGGAGGGCTTGGCTTGCGGGCTATCTTCGATCATGATCCAGTCAAGTTTCCTGGTGTGGGATGAAATGACCTCTGTGTTAAACTTTGTGACCTCTGTTATGATCACTTACAGCATTAACTTCATGGTTAAAGGTTGTGTATCTGAGCTGAAAAGGCAGAGCTCTTCCATGTTGGTCTAATTAAGACATACTGGCTCAACAAAATACACTTCCAAATTTGGTGACTCATCCTTCATGGTGACGTTTGCATCTCACCTGTGGTGTCATTGTATGATGACTTTACGTAAACCCCCCCACTCCAGGTAGTGTCAGTCAGGGACTTTGAGGGAGGTGAGTGTTTCCTCTTTGTAGAACAGCTGTTTGGCTGCACAAGATTTGTGTGTTAGGGGTCTGACCTTTGGTTCATTTAATTCACAACAACACTGCTAAAAGGCATTACTACAATTGGCAGCTGTTAATTCTCATATTTCAGCCACTATTCCAATGACTTATCATGTCTCTGCCTGTCTCTCAGCAGTCAGAGTATGAAGCAGCAGAAGCACATGTACGAGTTGATGCTCCTGACCCGACCATTAAATGCATGTCCTCCATTCTCTTTTAGTCTCATTAATGTCTTTGATTTGACGTCTGTAACAGGGTGACGTCGCCCCCTGTTCCTGGACCGCATTTGGACAGTTTATACTTCTTCAATTCCAATGCTCCTGGACTCAGATCAACCACCATAGACTTTCATTCATTCCTTCATTTGTTTAATGCTTGTCAGAATAGTGTAGCTCTGTACTTGTAACATCTATTCCATGTTTTGTTCTCCTAGGGAGGGGGATCACTTATCTGGGGTTTTTATGGAGTTTTCCTCACAGGGTTCAAACATCTAGGGGTAGAAATTTTTGCTCTGTACAGATTGTTAAGTCCTCAGAGCTAAACTGTTATTTTTGGATTTTGGAAACACAAATACACACAAATGGATTAATTGATGGATAAATATCTGATAAAGATCACCAGATCTGAGTGACGATTCAGATAGATGAATTCCACACACCGACTGTAGCTGGAATGCTTCCTCCCAGGAAGACACCTTGATACCATTTTGGCTGCTTTCATAATATTCCTTGATTAGACTGTATTAATACTCTGGGGTCTGCAGTTATTTAGTCTGTTCATGGTAGAAAACCCTTTCTCTTATTGTCCTTTACTGTGTGCGTCACGTTTTCAGCCCCTCCTGCTGTCCCAGACAAACTCATAGAGTCAGAGAGAGCGAGATGCCCCAGAGGAGTTACCCAAGCACCCTCCACCTCGTCCATCCATTAGCTCCTTCTATGTTTTTGTTCTTCATCCTTCTGAACACCATCCCAATGTTCAGAGGTCGCTCTGCTTTCTGTTATTTCTTTGAGTGGCTTCACCTGTCTTTGTCTTTAGATTTAAAATCCCTTCCTATCAGATGTTCAAAACATTGCACTAAACAATGGTTTCTCATCTGGAACAAACAATCATTAGCCAATCACACCACAGACACAATGACTGTTGCCCATGTAGCTCTTTTACATAGAGTACGTGTCTCTTTAATGTTACCTGACATTATGCTGCCATGACGACACATTGGTGTCAAAATAAGATTTCGGCAGTGATAGGTATTAAAACTTGATTAAGGCATTAAGGACACCTCATTAGGATTCACACAATCTGTTTCACAGTAAAAACCTTTTTTCAGGTGGATTTATTTTCTTTTCTCCACCTTTTCCGTACTTGTTGTTGAGTCCATTTGCACTTTGGAAAGCAATTTCCAAACTGTAAATTAAAACAATAAAAAAAATGTATTAGTGTAGGTGCGAGCTGGAATATTGTGTTACCTGATTCTTGTTGTGTTTTCATTAATCATCACGTGATATAATCTAAAGGCACAGTAATAATTGGGATTTCACTGACAATTAACAGTCCCAAAGAAACAATTAACAGTTTCTAAATATGGATGATTTAAATGATTACTGAACATGACAATGAGTTATGTGCCAATGGTCGTCTTTCTCTAAATTTGACATCATTTCACAAGTGCTGGTCTTCATGCCTGATATGTTTTCAGTGGTACACAAACTTAGATTCAGCTGTTCAGCATTCCTGTCTGAGCATAGCAATTATGAAGTGACCAATGTAGGAATATTTATGCACGGAGTCATTACAGAAATTCCATGAAAGTATTGATCCTCTGTCTACTCATTAAAACATGTTTTAGCATTTGCTAACCACCACAATCTTTAATGTGTGTTTGAAGAACATTTCCAGATAGTCAGATCTAGTTTTGTCATGGTGTGTGCACAGAGAGCCAGAAGCCAGATGCAGAGTGAACTCAAGATTAGTTTAATGGCAACAAAGTTTATCTAAAATAAGGCAAAAATACTAAGTTCATTATCAGGCGTGATATTATTCCACTGGTAGCTATACTATTGTTTTCACTGTCACGTTATTCAATTCAGTTCAGTTCAGATTTATTTGTACAGCACCAGATCCTGACAGAGTTATCCCAACACACCTTCCAGGTAGAGCAAGAACAGACATCCACGTACAGAACCCAGTGTGCCCCACATGACTAAGCACTTGGGTGGCAGAGGAAAAGAAACCTTTGTGTTGAACAGGCAGAAATCTTGAAGAGAACCCAAGACTCGTAGTAGATGAACAGCTGCCTTGACCGATTGGGCAGAGAAAGAGAAAGTCAGCGACATAGAGATAAAAATTGAAAGTCCACTCTACACACACTGGTTAGTAGTTACATGCGTATATATAGTGTGTACAGGTGTGTGTGTGTGTGTAGAGTGGCGGGCAGCTTTTTCATGGTGCACCTCCAGTGGGTAACTTGTAAATGGGGACGGTGCCTTGCTCAAGGGCACCTCAGCAGTGATCGGGAGGTGAACTGACACCTTCAACTGTCAGTTCACACTCCAAATTTTTTTTGTCCGACACGGGTCTTGAACCGCCCCACTCCAAGACTTAGTGGACTGAGCTGCTGCCACCCCCAATAAATAATTACATAAATAAAAGAAACAGATAGGAAGGCAGCGGCAGAGAGGGAAAGACAAAAACAACACCGATCAGGAGGGAGAAGGACAGAAAGACAAGACAGAGACATCAGGAGCAGACAGGCCATGATGCAGGTATTGGTCTATCCGGTGGTTCATAAGGAAGCTGCTGAAGAAGCTACTGACTAGAGAGGATACCGGAAATACTGAAATGCAGATGCTAACCTTCCTAACCTTAACAGTGATGATAACAGTTGGGCTGGTGATGTCCAGCGGGGACAGTCTCAGGTCCAGATTGTGCTGCTCCATGGACAGAAGGTCATGCAGCCTGAGAAACATTGAGAGACAGCAACCACGGGGTGGGGGGGGGACAGCAGTTAACCTAGAACGCTGTCAGGTGATTTTCACCCACACAATTCTTGTCATGTGATTTTCATTGTGTTGCTGGTGTTTGAGTTGCAAGGGTCCTTGGGCAGTTGTTGGGGCAACCTGACTAATTGCAGACAGGAAATAATTTAATATTATTTGCAACAGGCAAAAGTACAGGCATTACTGTTTGTAATCTGTTTTTATCGGTCGGTCTGTCTGTCTGTCTGTCTTTCGTTTCTTGATCTTTATAAAAATCGAGGTATGCTTGACTTTTTTATACCTGCTACATCCACTAATTTGACATTATTTGAATACCAGCATTTATATGAGAACTCATTACAGTAATTACATCACAGGAATGACCGCACATAACAACAAAAGGGATATAAGTGGGCCTCCTCTTAACATTACCACCTGACTGTCACATGACTTGTGGAAAAAGCAGCATCACTGTCATCAAAAAGCAGCTCAGTAGCCCTGCAATTACTGCTGCTGTCAGAGGTCTGCGCCATCTCTGCAAATGAAGGGAGATTAATTCAAAGCCACTGTCTGATGGACAGCTGCTGAAAGAGGAGACAGTATCCACTTGACCCCATCTGACAGAAACACATATCAACACTGCTCTTTGTCCTCTGATCCATCATCTCCAGCTCCTTCTACCCCCTGCTACTCCTCCTTCTCATCGCCTCCTCTTCTGTCATCTTCACTCCAACCTCTTCCACCAATTTTACCTTCATCCACCCCAACATCCTCCTCGTCCTCCCCCTCCTGTCTCAGAAGCTGAAATTCTGTCTGTTAGTGACAGCTAACCAGTAATTACAGGTAATCATCTAAATGGACAGTAATTACTTCAAGGAGGGCGTGGCCTCTATTTGTCTTTACAATATTGTGAGATGAAATTTAGCCCATGACTTACTTTTGTAGACCCCACCCCCGCCTTATACGCACACGTACAAACACACAATTCTTGCTTATGTCACTTGTCGGAACAACTTTACATACATTCACTGACTGAATTTTGGGAACACCAATCATCACCTTTGCAGCTTTCACAGGTGGTTCATGGCAGGACTTTATCACTATTCGATGCTTCACCATCCGGTGAAAGAGTGACGGTGCACCAAAAGTGAAAATTGGCATTGGCTGATTTGTATGAATGTCATTTGTTTTGACCCCCCTTTCTCTGTTGGAACAGGCATACAGGCTGGAGCACACACATACCATCTCTCCATCTACCAGTCACCACTTTAAACTTTGGTCCATGCTGGTCTTGAACCAGCCACCCTCAACTCTGGAGTACAAGACAATAAAATGTGGTCTCCTGAATATTAGATCCCTGTCTTCAAAAGCTGTTTTAATCAATGATGTTATATCAGGTTATCATATAGATTTATTCTGTCTAACTGAAACCTGGCTAAGTGAGGATGAGTATTTTTCCCTAAATGAAGCTACTCCTCTTACCTAAATTGTCAAATCCCACGAGTCTCAGGCAGAGGAGGAGGAGTTGCCTCTATTTTTAATTCCTCGCTACAACTGAAACCTAAAACGATCTTTAATTCATTTGAAAGTCTTAATCTGAGCCTATCAAACCCAATCCACAAACTACTCCAGCCTCTATTGTTTGCCATCATTTATCGTCCTCCTGCTCCATACAGTGACTTCCTATCTGAATTTGCCGACTTCTTAACTAGTTTTATTCTTAAAACTGATACGGTCATCATTGCTGCTATTTCAATATTCACGCGGACGACAGTAACAATAGCATTCATGTTGTTACTGGACTCCATAGGCTCTAGTCAATGTGTACAGGAATCTACTCACCAGTTTAAGCACACCCTGGACTTAGTCCTGATTTATGGGATCAAAATTGAAGAGCTACTCGTCTTTCCACAAAATCCTATCCTCTCTGATCAATGCCTGATAATTTCTGATATCCGGCTATTGTGTAATTCCCTTCCTGCCAAAAATGTTTATGCAGTAATCCCTCGTTACTTGAGGTTAATGCGTTCCAGGACCACCCGTAAAAAACGAAATTTCGCAATAGAGCAACAAACTATATATTTTATTATTTACAATAATTTAAATGTTTATGACCCCTCCCCATACTGATAATAAACCACCTTCTATCTGTATTACCTTTTCCCACACTCTGATAGACTGTTTAAAGCACTTTTGTGTCTCACGTAAGTGCATTGCATTCCGTGAGTCAGCGCACTTCCGGATGCTGTCAGCCAATAGCATGTGTGTACAGTGTCATGTGACTACCTACTAAAAATCCACAATGTAGTGAAGCCGTGTATCTTGAAGTGTGAACAAGCGAGGGATTACTATACTACACGTATATCCAGCTATTTCTAAATTTAGGGAAGAAAACACCTGAATTACACAGGCGCTCATTTCCCTAACTCAGTTAATTTAGTCCTTTTCAAATTGATGAGTTTGTTAACAACACAACAGACTCTCTGTGAAAAACCTCAGATTTAATTGTAGGTCTGTACAAGTAGAACAGGAGGCAGAAGCTTTAGCTGTCTGGCTCTTTTACTCTGGAACGATCTCCTGGCCTCGGTCCAGGGGCAGATACCCCCAGCTGTCAAGCAGAAGCACATAGACAGTGGGAGTATCTTGCATGAGAAGGGTCAATGTGGTATAAGCAAGAAAATCAAAGAAAGACAACTAACAGAAGCTCCTAAAGTAATTAATGTAACTTACTCTAATGTAGCTCGTCGTGTAGGGGTGGCAGTAGCTCAGTCCACGAAGTCTTGGACTGGGGACCAGGAGACGCCAGTACGAGACCCTGTATATGGGTAGAAAAAATTATTTCTCAAAGCCAGATTAATAAAGTGCATCTCTTCTTCTTCACCTCAGATGTCCTTGGGCCCTACAGACCGCCTTCTGCATGCCTCTCCCTCGACGTATACCTCTTACCTCTTCCAAGTCTACACACCTGGAGGTCGTGCACATACTGGACCCATTTCACCCATTGTGACTTTGTGAAGTGGTGGCAGCAGAATGAGCTCAAGATGAAGGTCTCCAAGACTAAGAAGATGGTGTTGGACCTGCAGTGGTCACCCCCACTGCAGGTCCAACACAGCTGGGGGCTATCTAGGGCAGGGAGATGGAAGTGATGGGTCAATACAAATACCTGGAACTCCAGCTGGATGACAGATTGGACTGGTCAACCAACATGGAATATATGAAGGGTCAGAACAGGATGTACTTCCTGAGGAGATTGGCCTCCTTCAGCATCCTCTTTGAAGATCTGTCTCTCATGTCAAGTGTGTGTCTTTCATAGGCCATTGTGTGTTGGGGTGGTGGTGCCATGGAACGCCTGAGCAGACTCATCCACAGACGTGGTTCTGTGATCAGTCAGAACCTGGACTCTGTGGAGACTAGAGAGGAAGACCATGTCCAAGTTCAGAGTGATCCTGGAGAACACAAGCCACGCCCTGCACACACCATCTTCTCCCAGTAGAGGAGCTTCTTCAGTGGTAGACTGCTGTCAATCAGCTCCTCCACAGAGAGACTGAGGTCCTCCATCAGTGGTGCAATGAGTACAATGTGAGTGTGTGTGTGTGTGTGTGTGGGGGGGGGGGGGGGGGTCAAGGTCAGCAGCCAGAGGATGGATAGGGGGAAAGAGATGGTCTCAAGATCTTTGAACCGTTTGCTATGTGGTGTCAGTCGAGGGTAGTCTCATACGTCAGGAATACACTGATGAGGTCACGACGGACCACCACAAAGTGCTCTTGTCTGTTAGACATTCAGTGTGCATGCTGCAACACATGTACCCCTTCCTTTCACTGAAGTCACTACTAGAGAGTCTTCAGGAGGTAGTCTGCTTCAGCTTGGATCCGGTCTCTTTTTGGGGATTCCAGATGAACTTCTTCCTGCCTGCCCTAAAGATTTCCTGTATCAAATCCCAGAATTGTTCAGGAGGAGCAGAGGGCAGCACTAGTACGCTTTGTAGGGTAGTCTGCTGGTCGTGGAGCAGAGGTGCGAGGTGGGCTGCCTTGAGTTGAACTCCACACAAACTTATCATTAACAAGCAACAGTAGAAGTAATAATATTGTATTCCACTACACTGTAGTCAGTGTTACACGGTTTAAATACCATGTTCATGTACGTATGTATTCATGTAACAGTCCATACCGTCCAGTTTCAGACATACTAAAAATACCACGTTTTTCTATTTTAAATACGTATTGACACCTGGCTATGTTCAGAGGCTGATAGCTGATATAAGTTACATGCTAATTTGACTTCATACAAGAAGAAAATAAAAACACTTGTCCAAATAATACATTTAATAATGACTCCTTAGTTTTTTATCATTAATTAAGGCTTAAACTCAGCTTGGCGCTGGCTGCAGGTGTGCAAATGTTAACTTTCAGGTTTTACCGTGAGTGGGTGGGTTGAGGTGGAATCACACATTCACAGGTGATGGTTCTTTCTCTTCTCTCTCCACACCCTCAGCAAGATGCCCTTGAAGGCACCAACATTTTGCACAACTTGTTTTAATGTGGACTGCTACTGATCCTGTGTACCTTTACAAGCACTGAGAACAGTACCCAGACCTCTATGTCATTAGTTTAACGTAACACAACATATCATTCACCAATTAGTCAAGTTTCTTCATCTATTTTGTTTAGCTTTTGGGTGCAAAATAATTGGACAGGCAAGGGGGTACATCCAAGAACCAAGCCACTGGTAGAGAGGTTCATACTACACACACACACGCATGCACGCACGCACGCACACACACACACACACACACACACACACCCCTGGGTTCTCCAGCTTCCTCCCTCCTCCAGAAGCATGTGCTTCAGGTTAATGGGCCAACTTCAAATCGCCCGTAGTGTGTGAGTGTTTGTCTGTCTGCATGTGGCTCCGTGGTGCACTGGCATTGTGCCCGGAGTGTCCCCTGCCTCATACCCCCAGTCAGCTGAGATAGGCTTAGCACCCCGAAACTTGCGACAGCAAAAGAATCGGTATTGCACATGTTCTTTTCCAAACTTCATTCTCCCCTAATCCAATCAAAATCTTTCGTATTCCCCTGTTAGCCAATTATTTGCAAGCCAGGCTCCCATGGGGAAGGCTCCTTCATACCCAACAGCAATGATCTACTCAGGGTGTAGGCGCCAAACACTGTACTCCCAATAAATCACTTTACATTAATTCTCTCATTCCTCCTGTAGTCTTCCCTGATTGAAATGGGTGGTTCAACCCAATATGACCATAAATAAGAGCCACTGGAGGTCAAAACAGGACAATTAATGTAAATTGCTTATTGGTGTTGGTGGTGCTGGTTGAGGGTGGTGTTTGGATTTATATACCGTCATTTAGAAAATGAATACAATTCATAAAAAAACTCAAATCATAACGTCAAAGAGATCTTAAACAATTTAATCATTGAAATTAGTCACATTAATGTCATCAGGTTTGATGGTATTTCAAGATAGTGTGAGGCTAGCAGCTAGCAGTGGAGTGTTGGTGAATAAAGTTATCCATGGCGGTGTGTGACCACGTGTACCACAACCAACCACCTACGTTTACCCCGTGGAAACTCTTACGTTAAAGGCAGTAAAATAAACACAGTATTAAAGTTATAAAAATTACTACATGTTGACAGACAGACAGACAGACAGACAGACAGACAGACAGACAGACAGATTTCTCAGTGGAACACACTGGACACGATGGACTGCTAAACCTAATAATCATCATGAATAATTGTAGGTCTTCAAGGTTCGTTGATAATTGCATTAATTAAATAAGAACTAAGTAAAAAATATCTCCCTTTTGTAATTCACTTTCATCTCATTGTTGATCAGTTATCCATCCATCCATTTTCTGTACATGTTTCTTCTGGCGTTTGGGGTTGCAGGGTGCTGGAGCTTATCCCAGCCGACTGGGGGTGTGAGGCAGGGGACACTCTGGGTGCAACCGGAGTCAGAACCTGGAGAGAATCCACGCAGACACGGGGAGAACACCAAAACCCAGAACAGAGCGGGACTCGAACCGGGAACCCCAGTGCCGTGTAGCGGCAGCACTACCTACTGCACCACTGTGCTGCCCCTCTTGATCAAACAAATGATTTTTTTTTCCTGTTACAATGGTTGCTATAATTAGTGTTGATAAAGACGACATTCTGACAGTAATGTGACAGCACTCTAAATGTTTCATTAATAGTGTGTCATATACAATTAATGAAAATTACAGTCAGCAGACACACCCTCATCCAACTGACAACATAGCATCAACATCATAACTGTTTAAGTAAAAAGAAAGAAAAAGAGTAAAATTAGGTATTAGTTTTATCAAAATGTTAAAGTCATTCAAAAAAACACTTTTAGAAATTAAGAAAGATGTAACAGTTTTTTTTCATTTTGGCTTTTAACTCAATAGTTTTCTTTACCTTTAATTCATATATTCTCCTAAACCAAGCTGACAGAACCCTCACACACATTTGGTAATATCTGTAGTAATATCTGTAGTAATTTCTGTAGTAATATCTGTAGTAATATCTGTAGTAATAACTGTAGTAATGTCTTACTACATCGATCGATCGATCGATCGATCAATCAATCAATCAATCAATCAGTCAATCAAGTATGGCACTTAATCCCATCAGCAGACATTTCAAAGTGCTTTACCAGACAGACAAACCCAACAGGACTCTTCTTGTTGCTCTGGAGGGTCTGACTAACTCCTCTCTCACTGGAGCGTTTGAACCAGCAGACCTGTTGCTGATTGGTCGATTTTAATAAGACTGAATCACGCAGGTGAGTCTGGTGACGAGAAAGTCGCGCAAGATCAAAACATAATGGTGATTCCCGGGTTCAAAATTTAAGTGGAGAATAATTGAATAATTCTGTTGAATGGAAGTGTTGCTTGCATCCCTGTCAAAAAATGTGTATCAAAGACGTAAGGACACACGCAAACAAAAACACTGCTTATCTGCAATTTTCCATTTAACTGACAAATAAATATAAATCAAATAAAATATAAAAATCTATGGCACACAGACAAAACAATACTTCCTTCAAGGAGGCATCACATCTTGTAGAAACAATGTAAAATTTAACTGAATTTGAAACTGAAAACACTTGACTGCTCTGTGGTGCTCACTGGTCTGAGGCTGAGCCTGATATTTGATGGTGTCTCATCTTTCATATAAAGTTCATGAATGTTCGGCGTCAGGGTTCACTCAGGGGTCATGCTTTGAGTTGAGGAAAGCCTCAGGATGGAGTGAAGGTGTTAATCAGTCAGACGCTCCTGTGTGATGTTTGGTTCAGCGTCATCAGAGAGAACACCTCTGCAGGTCTGTGCTATGAAACATAGAGAGCATCCAAGCTGCTTGGATGCACATCTGGGGCATTGTGTCAGGGATGAAACGTCAAACTCAGCAGAAGACACACAGGTTTACCTTTGACCTCTCTGAACATACACTCTGACCCCCACCTGGCTTGAAACTCCCTGCGGAAGAAAGACAGACACAATGACAAAGAGGGGGCAAAAGAGCCAGAGATAGAGACAGGGAAAGAGACAGAAAGATAAAGACAAAGAGAAAACAGGAGCAGACAGATCATAATACAGTTATCAAAGCCTGTGTCTCAGCTGTGTGGGATACTTCTGTGCCTTTTCACCATGAACCTGAATCTACAAAGGGTCCCTGTGTTGTGGAAGACATCTTGCCTAGTCCTGTACTTAAGACATCATATCCAAGTGGCGCAAAGGTTTGCAGAACCTGTGGCTCTGATCTACCAAATCATGAAATCCCTTGAAAAACTCATCCTGGAGCATCTCCGACCACTGGTCCACCCCACATGGACCCTATATAATTTGCCTACCGGCCCCTGTTGGAGTAGAGGATGCCATCCATCTTCTAACTGTGTCCACGATCACCTGGACAAAGCAGGGAGGACCATGAGGATCATGTTTTTGATTTCTCCAGACTCCAGACTTCTCTAGACTCTTGTTATAGTGTTGGAGAGGAGGACATTGTCCAAACTAAGGGCCATCTTGGACATATTGCTGAATTTGTTATTCGTGTGTGGTTCCTGGAACACATTAACAAATAACGAGAGCATACTGCATACACATTTACAGAGTGTTTCATTCTTCCGGTTATCAGTACCAGCTCTTCAAAACATTTAATTTAGTGCCTTTTGCAATGGAAAGGAGTTGAGCAGAATTAAATTCATGTAATCATTAGTGTCGCCCTCTGACACAATTCAGGTTTCTAATATGGTCCTTTGTAAAAATTAATTGCCCAGCACTACCCCAGGGTATTAATAGAGAATTCTGATTCTTATTTCCAGATTTTAGATCTGCTTCAAACTATGATTACACTACTCCAAGAGACACCTCTAGAATTTTTTTTTTGAGCAAGCCAGTTAAATTAAGACATTGAACATCAATAGCTTCAGGTTAATTGGCCGTTCAAAATTGCCCGTAGTGTGTGAGCGTTTGCGTGCATGGTTGTCTATCTCTGTGTAGTGCACTGGCATCACGCCCGGAGTTTCCTCCGCCTCACGCCCTAGGACAGCTGGGATAGGCTCCAGCTCCCTGCGACCCGCCACGGCGGATAAAGCGGTTCGGAAGACGAATGAATGAATAACTTGGTGAAGATTTGATATGCAAATCAAGTGGCTTAGTTTGAATATAAAATTAGTTGAAGGCTTCTAAATTCTACATATCACAAAAGACCTACATTTAAGTAAATTAATATTCATATTGATAAATAATTATTTTACTGGAGAAGAGATCAATAAAGGTGTATAATTAATTTCCTCCCGTCAAGCTGGAGCCGTGGAGCTCTTGACACTAAGAGTCATTATTCTTCTTTAGAGATGAGCCGTCTGCGGTCTCAGTGTGATGGGTGATCTCTCTCCTCACTCTAATGACTATTATCTTTAATTCGCAGAGTCTCAATTAACGGCTTACTGCAGGTCAGTGATTAACAATTACCTGATAAAGGCCCTGACAGTCTAACGGGACAAGAGAAGGTGGATGAGAGGGCCACATCACAGAAAATGTTCAGTTATGCAGGATGTTTACATTGAGAGCAATCATGAGCACATTATTATTTGCATTTACAAATTTTCATTTTCAGTAAATTAATTCTGCATACATAATGTAAATAATGTATAATGTACCAAAACGTTGTTACTCATATTTAGCTTTTCAAGTTAAAACCCAAAACCCTGTGTTGTACGACTGTGTTGTACGACTGTGTTGTACGACTGTGTTGTACGACTGTGTTGTCCCGTGTTGTACTGTCTGTGTTGTACTGTCTGTGTTGTCCCGTGTTGTACTACTGTGTTGTACTGCCTGTTGTACTACTGTGTTGTACTGCCTGTTGTACTACTGTGTTGTACTGCCTGTTGTACTGTCTACCGTGCGTCAGAGAGGACTGCAATTTCATCTGTGCTGTATGTCGTGCATATATGGTACATTTGACAATAAAGCTGACTTTAACCTGGACTTTGAGAAGCTTATTCATTCATTCATCACAGGCGGCACAGTTCGTCAGGCTAAAGGACGCCACGTCTGATACTGTGGTCAGCTGCATTGGTGCTCCACAGGGGACCGTCTTGTCTCCAATCCTCTTCTCCCTGTACACGGCAGACTTCTGCTACAACTCGGAACTGTGTCACATCCAGAAGTACACAGATGACACAGCTATTGTGGGATGTATCAGGGACAATGAGGAGGAGTGTAGATGCCAGGTGAAGGACTTTGTTGACTGGTGTCACAGCAACAGCCTGCAGTGAAGAACTCCTTCATCCCCCGAGCCATTAAACTACTCAACTCCTCTCTGGGGGAGTTGAAGAAGAAGAAAGTCCACACAAGAGCTGAGGGATGAGACACATACTGTAAAACAGCAAAAACAATGCAAACACTATAGACATTCACTATACCCGTACTTAACCAGGCCTGTTTATTTTTATTTCTATACCTATTTATGATTTTCTATTTATATATTGTTGATGTGTTATTTATTACTCTTTCTATGTGGTGTTGTACTACTTTCTATGTACTGGTGCTTTCTGTGTGCTTTTTCTGTGTTTTGTGTACTAACTGTGCTGTGTGTGTGTGTGTGTGTGTGTGTGTGTGTGTGCGACAGAGAAATTAATTTCCCTGACAGAACCTCCTTAAGGGATTAATGAAGTTATACTCTACTCTAGCACTGTCGCCGCACAGCAAGGTGGTTCTGGGTTTGAGTCCCGCTCTGTGTGGAGTTTGCATGTTCTCCCCGTGTCTGTGTGGGTTCTCTCCGTGTTCTCCGGCTTCTTCCCCCATATCCGACCTGCTCTCCCACCAATAAACACACCTCCCCCACCAATCAGCTGACAGTCGGTGTTAGCTTTCCAGTACGGATTGTTTCCTCTGTGTTATTAACTGCAATCTGAAAACACGTACAAAAAAACAAAAAAACAGAATGAATTAACAAAGACGCCATACTTTCGTCACTTCCTGTCACAGACTCCCAAAACGTAACCGTGGTTGAATTTGTGTGTGTGTGTGTGGGGTGGGGGGTGGGGGGGGTCTTGCTCATGGGCACCTCGGTAGTGCTCAGGAGGTGAACTGACACCTCCCACTGCCAGCTTGCACTCCAGATGTTTTGGTCCACTTGGGTCCAGAGCCGGTGTTCCTGTTCCCGGCCCGAGACATGGTGGACTGAGCTACAGCCACCCCTATACTGCCCCCCCATCACCACCACACATGCATATACACATGCAAATGCTCATGGAGAGATGAAGAGCACAAAAATCCCCGCCCCCTCACCCTCCCTGTCACCACACACACACCCACACACTCTTAATAGCTGCTAAGAAATTACATTTGGTAAATTGCATTGTGGCGCTAACCTTTTCTCTAGTAATTAAATGAGTGAGGATAGCAGGCCTGCATTAATGAAGTCAGCAATTTACTATCACACACACACACACACACACACACACACACACACACACACACACACACACACACACACACACACACACACACACAAATCCATACCAGTCCACTGGCTTAGATCAGCTCATGAAGTTTAAAGAAGGGGATACATTTATTTTTTGATAATGAAGTTTAGTGGAATTGTGTATTTACTGTATTACAGAGAACACTGGGCTAGTGCACCAATGAGATGCTGGAAGACGTGGGTTTGAAGAGGAATAGACCACTACCATCGTGAGGTAAGGTAAGGTAAGGTAAGGTCAATATAGTTCAAAGTCTAGAACAGGATTTACAGTATGAGACAAAGGTAAAGAAAAATAAATGAAGACAAGAAACAATTTGATTATAAGTTAATATAATAAAGCAAATGGGGCAAGAAAAAACATGAATGAACATAAATGTCAAAATAAAAAAAAAAGAAATATAAGACAACTGATGTTAGTATGTTTATTTAATAGAATGTGTGACATAGAGGAGGAAAACACATTAGATAGTAAAGAATACCGGATACAGGCCAATAACAACTAACATTTCTACAGGCAGGAAATCATGCAGGAAGTCAAAAGTCAAATCAGAATATGAAGGGTTAATCAAGAGAAAACATGGAGGCAACACCAGGAGCCACAATGATCAGGGTGGGGTCACGACTGTCAGGTCACCATCAGCAGTGTCACCACTCACAAGGTGGGGTTACCCCCTCAGGTGTGTCAGCATCAAGACAGGGTCACACCATCACCAACACTGAGGATTCTGGGTAGTTTGATGTGACCAGTTGGTTTGGATGAGAAAGAACTGGAGTTCAACATGATGTATTATTATTATTATCATCATCATTATTATTATTATTATTATTATTATTATTATTATTATTATTATTATTATTATTATTATTATTATCATTATTATTATTATTATATTATTATTATTATTATTATTATTATTATTGTTATCATTATTATTATATTATTATTATTATCATTATTATTATAGTATTATTATTATTATTATCATTATATTATTATTATTATTATTATTATTATTATTATTATTGTTATCTTTATTATTATTATTATTATTGTTATCATTATTATTATATCATTATTATTATTATTATTATTATTATCATTATTATTATAATATTATTATTATTATTATTATTATTATTATTATTATTATTATTATTGTTATCTTTATTATTATATTATTATTATTATTATCATTATTATTATATCATTATTATTATTATTATTATTATCATTATTATTATATTATTATTATTATTATTATTATTATTATTATTATCATTATCATTATTATTATTATTATTATTATTATTATTATTATTATTATTATCATTATCATTATCATTATTATTATTATTATTATTATTATCATTATCATTATTATCATTATCATTATCATTATCATTATCATTATTATTATTATTATTATATTGTGTATATGCATACGGTGCAGATTGTTAACTGTTGGTGTGGATTCTTGTTGTTTCTTATTGAACACACACCTTGTCCCGGATTCAGACGAGCACCCAGAGATAGTCAGGAGAGTTCCTCAAGATTGGTCATCTCTGCCTCACCAGTCCTCCACATGACAGCAGATGTTGATATTTTAGCTGATTCTGAAATAAGACACACAACGAGACAACGGTCAGAAACGGGCCAATCGGTGGCAGCCAATCAGCACCGAGACCAGTCCTGACTGGATCGCTCTGGATCTCTGTCTCTTCCGTCTCAGGGTCAGTGGGCTCCCAGCTGGGTGTGTGTGTGTGTGTGTGTGTGTGTGTGTGTGTGTGTGTGTGTGTGTGTGTGTGTGTGTGTGTGTGTGTGTGTGTGTGTGTGTGTGTGTTCTGGGGAAATGGTTGGCATGCTTGAATTATCCTAGACCAGCTCAGCAGCTCTCCTCCGTCTGAAGTCAGCAGTAACAACAATCTGTCCTACTTCTTGTTCTGAGCCACAACTTGAACAAAGGCATGAAAAGCCTCTAGAACACATTTCTACAGGACGGCACCACATCACCATGAGTCCTGTTCCACTGGACTCATACACATCCCAGTGTCTACATTAGGATTAAAGGTTCGAAGTGACGTGAAAAAACTAACGAAACAAGAGTTGGAAAAGACACCAAAAGACACCCCTGTCCAGTTCTCATGAAATATTGATAGGCATTAATCTGGGAAGTAAAAGGGAGTAGCTGTGTGTTCCAGGTGCTGGTGGAAACCTGACTTTAGTCCTGGGGAGTTGTCTCTCCTGTGTGGAGCCACACACTGGGTGTAGGGCAGGAGCCAAACCATCTTTGTCGTACAGTCATCCATGCAACTGTTAATTGTGCCCTGAGTTTACCCACTACCTGATGGGGAACATGTATGAAGACAACAACCCAGGAGTCGGTGAATACAGCCTGACTTTCTGGTCCCCAATTCAGCGCCTGCATCAAATGGTCTACCTCCAACCATAAAGACACTGAGTCTATCTGGTCTACCTCTAACCATAAAGACACTGACTCTATCTGGTCTACCTCTAACCATAAAGACACTGACTCTATCTGGTCTACCTCTAACCATAAAGACACTGACTCTATCTGGTCTACCTCTAACCATAAAGACACTGAGTCTATCTGGTCTACCTCTAACCATAAAGACACTGACTCTATCTGGTCTACCTCTAACCATAAAGACACTGACTCTATCTGGTCTACCTCCAACCATAAAGACACTGACTCTATCTGGTCTACCTCTAACCATAAAGACACTGACTCTATCTGGTCTACCTCTAACCATAAAGACACTGACTCTATCTGGTCTACCTCTAACCATAAAGACACTGAGTCTATCTGGTCTACCTATAACCATAAAGACACTGACTCTATCTGGACTATCTATAACCATAAAGACACTGACTCTATCTGGTCTACCTATAACCATAAAGACACTGACTCTATCTGGTCTACCTCCAACCATAAAGACACTGACTCTATCTGGACTATCTGACTCTCTGTCTCTGACCCTGTTCTTATCTTCCGTTTATTTCTTATCCACCCAACTGGTCAAGGCGGATGGCCGCCCAAAAGAGTCTGGGTCCTGCCCAGAGTTTCTTCCTCAATGAGGGACTTTTTCCACTCTGCTGTCTCTTCTGCTCTGGGGGGTTCAGTTGGGTTTTTCTGTCTGTTAAAGCGCTTTGAAATGTCTGCTGCCATGATTAAGTGCTTTATAAATAAAACTTGATTGATTGATTGATTGATTGATTGATTGATTGATTGATTGATTGATTGATTGATTGATTGATTGATCTCTGAACAGAGGAGGAGGAAGAAGACACCATCATCAGCATAGACCTCAGTCCCTGGAAATCACACCTGGGTGCAGCCCACATGAGGGTGGGCGGGACAAAGACCCTTTTATGTGCCGTAACAACTAATGACATTTCTGTCTGTTGCTGCTCCGACAAAGTTATCTGGACTTTCTACTAGCCAGTCAGAACCGAAGAAAACTCCTGGGGGGGTCAAACATCTTCATCCCACTGAAAGCGAGTCCAGTTGATTCGTTTTTGCTCTTCTTAATTTACCTGGATACCAATGTCAGGTGAGTTTTACTGTCCCAGAGGCCCCCGACACATTAATGCCTTTAACTTTGTTTGCTCAGAAACAGCGTTCAGTCACTTTCTGCCTGTTTCTTTAATTTGCATTTGTTTTTATCGTTCTATTTTTCCATTTCAATATCAGTTCTTTAATCTGTTGTACTTATTAAATTATGTTACACATTCACCAACACAAATGACTTCCCTTCTGTAAATTATCCACCCTTTCTGATTCCATTTCTAAAAGACTATTTCATTAACTTCATCCCTTTAGTTCAAATTTTAAATTTAAAATGTAATTGGGTTGTGATACCGCTGCATATGCATGTGTGTGATTACTTGTGTGTGTGTGTGTGTGTGTGTGTGTGTGTGTGTGTGTGTGTGTGTGCGTGTGTGTGTGTGTGAAGGTCCGGTGAAAAAAGAAAGCTTTTAATTGCACTGTTCTTTGATCAAGGCATGTTTATTAGCGTGTGAAAGTCACATTAACCTTTCTGTCGGCCCTGACATTTCCACTCCTCCTAAATGGAGAATTAAAGACCATTGGAAAGTCATTAGTGAAATTTACTACTTTGTGTTGGCTGGTCAGCCATTAGAAGAGAAGCAGGACCACAACAGAACTGCTCACAGCCTTCTGCCAAGTCACTTTCTTCATTAATGGACATGCACACAACGAAAGGCCTTTACCCCAAAGGAGGAATCTGATGTATTGATAATTACAGCTTGATTGGGCAGATGGACAGCGAGAATTTGAACATGACATTAATTGTTTTTATACAGATGTGGGGCTTTCACCTACTAACAACCCTTTTTTAGGAGAGCAAGAAGCTTCACAAATCTCGTTTTCTAAAAAAAAAAAAGTAAAAATCCTTCTTATTCCTGGACTGAATCATCACACTTTGATTTGCATCTGAATAATAATAATAAAACAATGGTTTAATGGTACAATGGAGGATCTCACAGGATGTGATGTGGCAAACAGCCATGATTTAAGGAGTGGGTCGACCTCATAGTGAGGGAACAGGGAGTTGAAGGAAATAAGTGCTTTGGAAAGAAGCAGAAGATGAGGGATAGGTCTATATATTATTATCTGAGCGCTTGATGTTTTTTTAAATAGGTCTCCATCTAAAAGTGTTTAGGTCGTCATGGAGATGCTGCAGCGGTGGTAAGGATTGAGATTAAAGGTAACTTCTTTCATAAAGCAGATGACTGTTGTTGGAATCAGAGTTATAATGTAAACCCATGAAAATACTTCTCATATCAGCTTCAGGTTTTTTCCATTGTCGTATTGATTATAGCTATTAAGTGGGAGGAGCTTGTGCAGAAAACATATATTTGCCCCGTGGGCTTCCCACCACGGTGGTAAACAGTCTTCATCGTGTCAGACTGTCATCTGAGGGATGAAAGGACTCATTTTTTACTATGTAGAAAAAAACAGAATAATACAAAAGAATAACAGTGGGACAAATGATCATTTTGTACTGTTTTACATTTTCACACTTTATCTTTTGTAGCTTCTCTATCTTGAATTCTGTGTATAGATAGAGTGTGATCGTGGATAATCAATAAGTCAAACACTAAAGAAAATATCACAACAGAGTCAGGTGAAGTAGGTTAGTTAAATAATTTAGATAAACATATAGTAATAATCTATAAGAGTTTTAAAATGCTGTCATGGTGGGAAAAGAATGATGTGTTTATTAATGTACATTATTAGGAATATTTAACTGTTTAATTGAGAATATGCTCATAGTTTGTATACAAGCGATAACTGAAGGAACATGGAAGAACAGTTGATTAATTTAATTGTTTTGGATTAATCACAGCTGTAAGAACATGGATATGATGATTGTTGTTTATTTCGTTGTTTTTATTTGTTACTTTAAAACAAAACAATGTTATTTTGATTGTTTATTATTCACGTCAGGAGTTTTTGTTTATTGCAACATGACAGCCTGTTTGTAAACAATGATATCTGTTTAGATTGAGAATGTCTAGATCTGTTCAGAATGGATTGGTTTGGTCTGCGACCAGACAGGAGAGTTTCTCAGGGTTTTGTGTGGAAAAACAAAAGAGTTTAAAAAAGAGAGCTAGGAAGACGATTGTGTATTTTAACAAAGTCTTGTTTATTTCTGTTAGAAAAACTAATAAAAACAAACAAACAAACAAACAAATATCTCAGAACTGAGAAATGAATATTCCTGATTTAATAAACTTGATAAACGTGGTTGGCTGGTTTTCAAGGTAAAACAATAAAAATTCATTCAAGAGTATATTACTAAACTAATAAAAAACTATTAGGCAACAGTTTTCTGCTTATGAACTGTATTTATGTCTTCTATGGTTTGATAAAATTATTAACAAGTTCTCCAGCATCTTCACACCTCCAAACAACAAACATCTCTAAATTTACCTCATGTATATGAATGAAACATTATTAAATTATTTAAAGTTAAATTTAAAACTGAATAAAGGTCTCCTTTGAGGTGAATTGAAGTTAAAGATTAAAGATTAAACCCAGACTAAAAATAACAAACACCAACCCAGAGAGCTGCCTATCCTCGCGCTGAATGGAGAGGTCATTCTAACAGAGGCATTCTGGGTAAAACCAGGAGCTGCTCTCCAGAGGCATTCTGGGTAAAACCAGGAGCTGCTCTCCAGAGGCATTCTGGGTAAAACCAGGAGCTGCTCTCCAGCGGTGAAGAAGTCAGTCTGAACATCTCTCACCTTAAACTGCTGATGGTGATGAAGCTCCTCTGTGACATCATGCTGATCTGACGTGTGAAGCTGGAGGAGCCTTCCTATTGGTTGGGCCTGTACCTCCACCATTTACTGTACTGTAGCGCCCTCTGGTGGATAAACATGGAACCATCACCATTAACAAGTGAGGAACTGTCAGTAATTTCTTTGAGAACTTTGGATCACCTTTACTGTAGTGATATCACCAGACAGGCTGTTCACCCCCAACAACAAACATGTTTTAGTATTTTGCAGCTGTCATATCGTCATAAAGGCATCTGAACAGTCTTTTATGAAAGTGATCAAAATTAAACTGTAGCAACACGCAATGAATCAGAAAACAAGTGTAATTCCTTCAAAAGAAAACCTCATTATGAACATTAATAAGTATTTAAAACTGAAAGTTATGCAAAGTAACACAATAAACAGACAAAGTAAAACAACAGACAGACAGACAGACAGACAGATGTTGTAGTAGCATTCAAGACATACAGCAAGGAAGCTGAAGTGTGATATACTTGAACCCATCCATGAGTCTTAAAATGAGTTGTGGGGAGCAGCAAACAGAGGAAATACTGACCAACCAGATGTAGTTCAGCGTCAGTGGGGCAGAACTTTACTGCTGTTCATTTATAGAATGTATTTTCAGACTGAATAACTTGGTAACATCATCAGCCATAAACGCTGTTAACATTTTCTTGGGGAACCGATGATCATCTGACAGCTGAGCTCCATTTTTATCTACACATTTTACATTTGGACATCTGGTACCACCTCTGTTCCTGTGGTTTGTCTTTACTCTAAAGTCATCAGTGAATGAACCTGGAAGGTGGGACATTTCCCACCAGATAAACAAGACAACCCTGGTCTATCAATGGTAACCAAGGAGGAACGTCTCCATTCTAATCCCAATCCACACAGCTGTCAGTGTCCACGAGGCTAAACTGGAGACGGTTACGTCCAGAACCACAACAGAACCAGGAGTAGATGTGTTTGATCAGATGGAGGGGGGGTATTCAGTGTGAGCTCCTACATGATGAGGGCCACTGGTGGTGTGTCATAATATTCTGAACCTGGCTGCCAAATATGCTTCGATCCTGTTCAAGAAGTGCACCAACAAGATGATGTCACAGAGGAACCTCATGATGCCACTCCAGAGGAACTTTGGAGCAGCAGAAGATGGAGAGGAGAAGGCAGTGCCAAGAGAAAAATAAAGCAAATGTGTAGAAAAATAAAGCAAATGTGTAGAAAAATAAAGCAAATGTGTAGAAAAATAAAGCAAATGTGTAGAAAAATAAAGCAAATGTGTAGAAAAATAAAGCAAATGTGTAGAAAAATAAAGCAAATGTGTAAGAGAATAAAGCAAATGTGTAGAAAAATAAAGCAAATGTGTCAGAAAAATAAAGCAAATGTGTAAGAGAATAAAGCAAATGTGTCAGAAAAATAAAGCAAATGTGTAGAAAAATAAAGCAAATGTGTAGAAAAATAAAGCAAATGTGTAGAAAAATAAAGCAAATGTGTAAGAGAATAAAGCAAATGTGTAGAAAAATAAATAAATGTGTAGAAAAATAAAGCAAATGTGTAGAAAAATAAAGCAAATGTGTAGAAAAATAAAGCAAATGTGTAGAAAAATAAAGCAAATGTGTAAAAAAATAAAGCAAATGTGTAAGAGAATAAAGCAAATGTATAGAAAAATAAATAAATGTGTAAGAGAATAAAGCAAATGTGTAGAAAAATAAAGCAAATGTGTAGAAAAATAAAGCAAATGTGTAGAAAAATAAAGCAAATGTGTAGAAAAATAAAGCAAATGTGTCAGAAAAATAAAGCAAATGTGTAGAAAAATAAAGCAAATGTGTAGAAAAATAAAGCAAATGTGTAAGGAAAATAAAGCAAATGTGTAGAAAAATAAAGCAAATATGTAAGAAAAATAAAGCAAATGTGTAGAAAAATAAACAAATGTGTAGAAAAATAAAGCAAATGTGTAGAAAAATAAAGCAAATATGTAAGAAAAATAAAGCAAATGTGTAGAAAAATAAAGCAAATGTGTAGAAAAATAAAGCAAATGTGTCAGAAAAATAAAGCAAATGTGTAGAAAAATAAAGCAAATGTGTAGAAAAATAAAGCAAATGTGTAAAAAAATAAAACAAATGTGTAAAAAAATAAAGCAAATGTGTAGAAAAATAAAGCAAATGTGTAGAAAAATAAAGCAAATGTGTAGAAAAATAAAGCAAATGTGTAGAAAAATAAACAAATGTGTAGAAAAATAAAGCAAATGTGTAGAAAAATAAAGCAAATATGTAAGAAAAATAAAGCAAATGTGTAGAAAAATAAAGCAAATGTGTAGAAAAATAAACAAATGTGTAGAAAAATAAAGCAAATGTGTAGAAAAATAAAGCAAATGTGTAGAAAAATAAAGCAAATGTGTAGAAAAATAAAGCAAATGTGTAAGAAAAATAAAGCAAATGTGTAGAAAAATAAAGCAAATGTGTAGAAAAATAAAGCAAATGTGTAGAAAAATAAAGCAAATGTGTAAGAGAATAAAGCAAATGTGTAAGAAAAATAAAGCAAATGTGTAGAAAAATAAAGCAAATGTGTAGAAAAATAAAGCAAATGTGTAGAAAAATAAAGCAAATGTGTCAGAAAAATAAAGCAAATGTGTAGAAAAATAAAGCAAATGTGTAGAAAAATAAAGCAAATGTGTCAGAAAAATAAAGCAAATGTGTAGAAAAATAAAGCAAATGTGTAGAAAAATAAAGCAAATGTGTAGAAAAATAAAGCAAATATGTAAGAGAATAAAGCAAATGTGTAGAAAAATAAAGCAAAATGTGTAGAAAAATAAAGCAAATGTGTAGAAAAATAAAGCAAATGTGTAGAAAAATAAAGCAAATGTGTAAGAGAATAAAGCAAATGATAATTGTGTCCAATGTCATTAGGTAGGGGGAACTGCAGATGGAAGGTACAGGTTACCTGTGGTGACTGAGTGATGGGGAGCCATGAGCAAACCATCTTAGCTTCGTAACCTCAGTGTCTCCAACTGGGGGCAGCCATCACAGGGTTAATCAATCGTTAATAGTTTTCATTGTTAAGGTCTGATGATGACACCAACGTGTTTTGAAGCAGGAAACAATTGTTTTTATTCCATAGTTTGAGTCTGGATGTGTAATTGTAGAGAAGTTATGTCGCGTCAGTTACATAAATAAAACATTTAGTCATTAGTTTTCATTTAGTGTCCTGATGTGTTTTTATCGTTTCCACCAAATTCACACAGACCCTCTACTGAGGAGACGGGATGATCTCCGGTCTGGTCCTGCATCTCCTTCATACTTGTTCCCAACAAACCGTCCTAAAAGTCCTCGTATACATGTTGTCTGTTTCCTCTGGAAGGAGGAACACGCTTCCTGTATGTCAGCCTGTATCTGTATGTCGTATCACAATGACAAGAGTGATCAGGTGAGTCACTTCAGCTACTGACTTACTCGCTTTAGTTTGGCTTGATCTGTAGGTGTGTGATGATGTCATACCCATTAACAGCTGGCGACAGGAGAATCCACACACACGCACACACCTTTGACCGTACTGCTCACTATTTCACTGAACAGAGGTGAATAATTATGTGATCTTTACACTAAAAGTAATGTAACAGCAATCACTCACGTACGCTTTTGTTAGCTGAATGAAAGTATCTTGGGACAAAGGTTATTAACCATTTCTCACCTGGGTACATAACCATGATTAACACCCCAAAGGAACTGGAAACACACCTAAAGTACTACATGAGACTAAAAGTGTGTGTCTGAACTCATGTCCGTGTTTGGATGTTGTCACGGCTCCAGTGTGGTCTGTGTGCTGTTGTCGTACGACCTTTACCCCCTCTCCTCCAGGGGGGGTCCGACAGACTGACTTCAGGGTGTTAAGGTCCTGCTGTCTGCTGGTCTGGGGGGCCAGTTGGTAGCATGTTCATTCATTCATTCATTCATTCATTCATTCATTCATTCACCATGTACCGCTTCATTCGCTGTGGCGGCTCAAGGGGAGCTGGAGCCCATCACAGCTGACTGAGGGCGTGAGGCGGGGGACACTCCGGACGCGACGCCAGTGCACTGTGGAGCTGCAGCATGTTTTTCTGTCTGGTAAATAGTTGATGAGACTTTGTTAAGTTAGTCTTTCACTCTGGTTTAACTTGTTCTCTGCCTTTCGATTGAAGACGGTCACCAACACTGAATTATCATCGATTGACTTCTCACATCCCGCTTCAGAGCGGTGATGTGTGTAATGTCAGTGTTGGTGTGTTCGTCCGTTAGTCCGCCAAACATCTTCACAACCGTTCAGACAGAAAGAGGAAACTAAAAACACGTCACTCAGGCAGCAAAGGGGGCGAACGTGAGATGAGCTCCTGCTCAGAACCCCGTTTGATTGGTCCACACAACATGTTGCTGATTGTTTTTGGGGGAGCTGAGTTACAGTATGTGAACACAAACACCACTTCCTCCTGTTTCCTGTGAGAACTGACCTCTGACCCCTACATCTTGCTCCCAGCATCGAGTCAGACACACGGCGTCCCCCGGGAGCCGGACGGCATGTGCTCCACAGGGTCCCTGCTTTCCTTTGCCCGATTCTCTGTGTATTTTTTAACTCTTAAATTCTAAAAATAGAGCTGAGTGCGGATGTTGCTGCTGGGTTACATAAGCCGGAGGGACTGAAGTGTCAAGAATAAGAGGTTGTGCAGAAAGTTTCAGGATCTGAGTTCTCACAAAGTAAACAATCACGGAAGAAAAGACAGTTTCCTGGAACAGCTTCACACGTGGAAATCTGCACAGAATTCACTTCAAGTGTCAACTTTTGCTGACTTTTTACTAAACTTGAGGAAGAAGTTTGTGTTTCTTTTATTCCCCAGTAAAATGTGACAGCGGTGAAGTCAGTGCCTGAAAACATTTGGTTTATAGTTCCCCATTTATCAGTGATTCTGTTCCCACAAATACATCCTGGATAATGTCCGCTTTCATTCCCTGTTAGTGAGCTATGTTCAGTATTTATGGGATGTGAATCAAGTTTGTTGTATGATCCAACATAAACAATGACTACATGCAGTCATCTTAAAGAGTCTTTTAATGTGGGATCCTCAGTCTTATAACTTTATTCATAACATGCAATTGTAGATTCCAGCAGGTAGTTTTAATTCCAACCATTACGAGATAAGAATTCTATCCTGTTTGGACGGCTGAGGTAAGAAAAAGTCATGACGCTCAGCATTTGATACGTTACGGATCAGCACAGGTGGGACCTCCCCCAAACAGAGGCCATCTGAACAGGTGTGAAATGAAACAGGTGTGATGTTGTTCTCTGCTGACGCCTTCAGGTGTGAAACACCCTGATGCCTCTGGAAACAGGATGGACTGGAGTGTGTCAGAACGGATCAGCTGCTCTGTTTCTGCTGCGTCACACACACACACACACACACACACACACACACACACACACACACACACACACACAGCTGGAAGCCCACCGACCCAGCGAGGGTCTTTGTGTTGGTCTGATTCCCAACAGGACTATGAGAATGAACCACATGGATTTCCAGAACACGCGATGGGAGGCTGGCGTGTGGAACATGAAGTCATTACAGTGTTTTTACACACATGAATGTTTAACCTGCTTCACGACGTCTCAATGTTGGGAATCTTCGACGTTTTTCACGTCACACAAAAAGTCTTGGACTGTTTTTTGTTAAGGTTTTATGTCGTTTGCGTGTGTTCACTGCACAGCATGAATGGACACAGGTCTCCTGTCTGGCTTCTTTGTGACTAAACAGGATGAGAAATGGGTCCCCAGAGAGAGACGGGGGGAGACATAGGGGCTGGTGTTCATGGGGGTGGTTGATGTAGTGATTAGGGGTGAGTTGGGGCTGAGGTTGTGAGGGAGGGCAGCTTGTGTTCATCACAGTTTTATCGTTGGCTAAGTTTAGATCTTGGCTCAGAATCCACTTCTCAAGTAACCAAGTGGAGACTCAGTCCTGCTCCCCGCTAAGACAGCTCCACGCTGGGCTCTGAAGGGCGACAAGACTGAAACACACAGGAACCAGGACCAGAGGGGGCAGGAGGGCTTTTCACGCCCGACGCTGTGGCGTGATCAGACGCTTCAAACAGGAGACAAAGAGGACAAGAAGCAACTCCAGCTCTTCAACCACTTCTGTCCATCTTGCCTTCCACCTTCTGGGACTGGACCATGACAGAGGAAGCAGCAGGGGGGGTCGACTCTCCTCCACGCTCCGGGTCTGAGACACAGGCGCCACATTTTCTACAAGATGTCATCTTTCACGGCAAGTTTAAGGTTAGTTTCTTTATGACCAACAAGCAGCAGACAAGACAGACACTGGAAAAGGTGGCGTCGACTCTTAGTTGTGTTAGGACTGGACACACACATCTCACAGCAGTCATCTTATTCTACTGCCTATTCTAATCACAGAACAGAGATTTGGGGAAATCTGCAGCCAAAACAACGTAATAGAGCAAACCTGAGACGCTGAATGATGTGTTTCACACAGCATCAGATGTTTCTTTACTGAAAGGACAAATGACTCTGCAGCTAACAGACCACTCATCTCCGGTGGTCTGAGCAGCAAACAGCGCATAAAAGCTTTGGACCAGTCATAAAAGAAGAGAGGAGGAGCCGCCTTCACCAAACGTCCACTGACAAACACTAACACACCGACAACTCCTGTCCCAGAATGCACCTGTGAGCTATGACAACACCTAGGCGTAGACCTCAAGCAAAGCGTGGGACATGTCCATTTATTTTTTATTTTGTACACTTTAATAATCCTGAAGGGAAATCAGTAGCACACAGGTGGTTAAACACATGCATATATAGTGGGTACAGGCCCCTACACACTATATATGCATGGGGGGGAGGGGGTAGAGTGGCGGGCAGCTCCTTGAGCAATGTACAAAGTGGACGGTGCCTTGCTCAAGGGCGCCTCTGCAGTGCTCGACACCTCCCACTGTCACCTCACACTCCAGTGTCTGAGGGGGAGCGGGAATCTAACCGCCAATCCTGTGATCATTGAACGACCTGCTCTACCACTGCCCCCCCCCCCCCATATTTGCATATTTAATGTTCTATTCATCAATCGGGGGACATGTTTTCAAAGAGTTAAACGGTGACCTCAGACAGGAAGTCTTGTGATCAGCTCTGACCCTGCAGTGGACCATCATCAGGCCGCCGGGGGTTTCATCTACAGAAATAGTCATATATAGAGATTGATGGAGATGGTGCACAACCTAAAATAAGTCACTATTCTTGGCACACTTGCAAACACAAATTTGATCCGACCTACTAAATTCTCAAGTGTTTTCTTAGTATTTCAAGTACCCCCGCTCTTCCTCTGCTTGACAGCAGATGATTGGTGGATTCAGGTTGCTAATTTTACATAACGCTGCTATTTTCAATGTGAATGCATGTGTGGAATGATGTCAGCACTGAACGGGCCCACACCCAAACTCATCCATGAATTTTTAGAGTAGGACATGTGTTTTTGTAAAAAAGCAACCAGCAAGTAAAGTAACTGTAAATTACGTCTGTGACAGAGAAGAAGAGGAAACACCCAGTTAGCTTAGCAGCTAACATTAGCGGGTCTAACCTGTGAACCACTCCTGATCTCAGACTTCCATTAAAGCAGTTGATCTCAGCAAAATTTGTATGTAGATTTCCTTTGAGGTTTTCTTTCTTTTCTTACCTCACGTCTATCTTTTTAACCTCCAAGAGATTAATCATCTAAAAATTACACGAGTGGTGCTTTAGCGTATTACTTCCTTTGTGCACTGTGACATAATAGTCGGTAGGTTTTAAACTAGTAAGACCCCAGCTCCCATTACTTTGTTTTTTATGTCCTGGCATCATCGAGAACTATAACCACTACACATGTACAGTAAGATTCTACTTTGAACAGATGTTACAGCTGAAAATTGTTGAGACAATGTCTGAACTTTATTGGTTATTCAGGGCATTAATTAATTAGTAAATAAATCAATCCGCTGCAAATACATTTCATTATAAGAGAAAATAGACAAATCAAAGAGTAATTTTTGTAGATCTGCTCCTGATGTAGGTGTCAGAGTGACACAGTGGGTACTTCTGTCACCTCACAGCACAAAGGTTCCAAGTTCAAGTCCTGTACGTGTGGAGTGTGTATGCTGTCCCTGTGTGTGTGGGGGGGTTCTCTCCAGGTTCTCTCGCTTCCCCCCCAGAACATTCAGGTGAATTGATCGCTCTAAATTGTCCGTAGGTGTGTGTGTGTGAGTAGTAGTTTCTCTTTCATGTTTCCTTCTGAACTGCTGGTGACTTGTCCAGGGTGTACCACACCTCTCCCCCTTTGTCAGCTGAGATAGACACCAGCAGACCTGAGACCTGCAGGATAGAAAAGCGGCTGAAGACGAGACGATCGCCGTCGTCTCATCTTTAAGACGATAGGAGGATGGATGCTGCTGTAGTTTTAAGCTGCTACTGCTGAAGAAGACAAGCTGGCATGAGAACGTGACATATTTCAGAGGTTTTCACCCACTGACAGCATCCAAGTCACCTAACAGAAGAAGAAACTTTAATAGAACCAAACATTATCACTACAATAGATAGATCGTCCTGTCTAACCCTGACCGACAACCACAATTAAACCAAAACCACAACAGTTGAATATAATTCATGAAAAAACCTCCACATTTGGTCTTACCTGGTAGCATCCCATGTTTCATTATACTGCGTTATCTTAGCTCCCCAGTCTTCTTAGCCAGCGATCTCTCATTGTCCGTGACGATTATTGGGAAACACAGCTTTAGTGACTTCCTGTCTGTAATCATCTGTTGTCTCCACCGATTCCTCTCCCATTTGCAAACACTGTGTTTTACTCCTCAAATCCTCCGCAGTGTTTACCAGTCAGTCTCAGTTTGAAGTCACATTCAGCTGACACAGCTGCATAATCACCGCAGGAAAGTTAAGTTATATCATTAAAAAAAAGAGAGAAAAACATCTGAAAAATAAGGACGAAATACATATTAACAGTTACTGAAAGTTAAAAATTCCAGACTATGGTAGATTGGACTTTTGCATGTAAAGGTGTCCAAAACTGTGGTGAGACCAGCGATGTTGTTTGGTCTAGAGACAGTGTCACTGAGGAAAAGACAGGAGACAGAGCTGGAGGTAGCAGAGATGAAGATGCTGAGGTTCTCTCTGGGAGTGACCAGGAAGGATAGGATCAGGAATGAGTACATCAGAGGGACAGCACATGTTAGAGGTTTTGGAGATAAAGTCAGAGAGGCCAGACTGAGATGGTTTGGACATGTCCAGAGGAGAGATAGTGAATATATTGGTAGAAGGATGCTGAGTTTTGAACTGCCAGGCAGGAGGCCTAGAGGAAGACCAAAGAGGAGGTTTATGGATGTAGTGAAAGAGGACATGAAGGTAGTTGGTGTGAGAGAAGAGGATGCAGAAGACAGGGTTAGATGGAGGACACTGATTGGCTGTGGAGACCCCTCAAGGGAAAAACCCAAAGGAAAAGAAGAAGAGGATGTAAAGAAAACACACGTGAATGCGAAGGGGACACGCTGCAGTTCAGGTGTTGCAATGAAAGGGATGTAATTCAAGCCTCCATCTGTTCATCCTCTCCATCATCTTCTCATCTTAACCTTTCTCATAATTTCAACACTCTTTCTCCTCGTACACTACCAAAAAACTTTTTTCTTTTTGTGGTAGTGTACAGCAGCTCATACATTCTGTCAGCATGAGCTGACCAGAATTTATCCAACTTCCAATGTTTTTCTATTTTCTCTCTGTCTGTCCGTCCTCCTCTCATATTTGTAAAATAAATGCTAATCTCTCATGTCTGTGTAGGTTCTCAGTTTTCCAGGTCATGGTTACAAAATAATGAGCTAATCTCTCATCCAAAACAGTACTGCTGCCACCAACAGGGAAGTTTATCTATCTATCTCTCTACCTATCTATCTCTCTATCCATCCATCTCTACCTCTTCATTTTTAGTTATTCCTTTTTCCTGGTCTTGTTCTACGTGATGAAAATCTCCATCCTTGTGCTTTTGTTTCTCATAACTCTGGTGGCCTATAACGATTGTTGTCACTAAGGAATTTGTTGTTTCATACAAGGTGTATGCCCAAGTCATCCCTTGATCCTCATGCTGACGCCCTGTATCCTGTCTGAACTTGACATGATCACAAATCTCCCTTGAATTTGTCACTGTTTTTCCTCCTTCTAATGGTATTACTGTTGATAGATTCTCCAAATCAGTGGTATCTTGCAAGCTTCCCAATTCTCTCTAGAGAGTGCAGATGTTGTAATTCTCCATGTTTCAGGCACCATGTAATCCCAGACAGCAGTGTTGGACAGAGTTCCTATGTTTGCTTTTCATGTCTGGCATGCCTTCTCTCAGGCTGTGGGGGTGTCAGTGAGTCAGTGCTACCAATATGCTTCATTGAGGAACATTGAGGAAGAAACTCCAGGCAGGAAACAGACTCTGGGGAGCTCTCTTGACTGTTGGCCCAGAGAGCCGGAGCCCCCGAGAGGCATCAGAAACAGATGCCCAAACCACCTCAGCTGGCCCCTCTTAATACTCAGGGTGAATCTCATCCGGTGCCCTACCACCAAAGAGCTTGGCAACCACCTCAATGACTTCAGCTTGGGTAATGGACAGGTCCACCTCTGAAACCTCAGTTTCTGTTTCATCAGTAGAAAGAATGACGAGATCCGTCAATATCCCGAGTCAAGGTCAGTAGTCTACTACATTGTTAGTGGTCCACCACTTTCTCCTCCTGAAGTGCTGGATGGTTTTCCAGAATTTCTTCAAGGCCAAAAAATAGTCAGTCTTCATGGCCTCCCTGAACGGTATGCCTGGCCTGCCGGTACCGGATTCCATGAGTCAACGAGGCTCAATGATAGTTCCTCTTCAGGTTGACAACACCCCTTAATTTCATCTTCCACCATGGCCTTCAAGGATTGCCGCCGTAACAGGCACCGGAGACCGCGCGACCACAACTCAAACAGTTACTTCAACAATGGAGGTAGAGAACATGGTTCACTCAAGCTCAATGTCTACAGCCTTTTCCAGGGTCTGAGAGAAGCTCTCTCCGAGGTGAAAGTTGAAGAGCATGTTGACAGAGGGCTCCACCAGATGTTCTCAACAGACCCTCACCCAACACTCAACTCACCACCAGGTGGTGATTGGTTAACAGGTCTTTCCCCTCTCTTTACTCAAGGGTCCAAGACATGTGGATGGAGGTCCAATGACGCAACAACAAAGTCGATCAACGACTTCTGGCCTAGGGTGTCCTGGTGCTATGTACAGTTATGGACATCCCTGTGGTTGAACAAGGTGTTCGTTATGGACAAACTTTGACCAGCACAGAAGTCAAATAACAGAACACCACTCGTGTTCAGATTGGGGAGGTCGTTCATCCCAATCACCTTCTCCAGATATCACTGTCATTGCCCATGTGAAGTCCCCCAGAAGAACAAAGTTGTCCTTAGTTGGAGCACTATCCAGTACCACTCCAAGAGACTCCAAGAGGGATGGGTATTCTCCACTGTCATTTGGCCCATAGGCCGAAACAGCAGTGAGACACCTGTGCCTTACCTGAAGGGGAAGGAGAAGCAACTGTCTTTCTCATCGAGGTAAACACCCAGCAGCTGAGCTGTGGGGCTGTAAACAACCCACAGCAGCCCGATGCCTCTCACCACATGCAATGCCAAAGAAGTGAAGAGGTCAGCCCCTCTCAAGGGGTTGGGTTCCAGAGTCCAGACTGTGAGTGGAGGTGAACCCGACTATATCTAGGCCGTACCTCTCAACCTTTCTCAGAAGCACCAGTCCCTTTCCCCCCAGCAAGCTGACATTCCATGTCCCAAGAGCTAGACTGTCAGTGAATCGGGTCGTTGAGCCCCCCTCTGTCAACTGCCACCAAATCCACACTGCACCCATACCTACATTTCCCTGATGGGTTTACCATAGTTTACAACTTTCCTACATAAAAACAGTTTACCGGCTATCTGTGCCCAGCCATCCATCTAAAATAATCTGACAGTCTTTGATGAAACAGCTGTCCTTTTTCTTTGACTAGCTTTTGTTCATCTAACAACAGGTTCATGTTGTTTTGTTTTGTTTGTTTTTTTACAGCCAACGTAACAGGAACAGGCTCCGAAATTTTTTTCAGACACAGAATGCAATGTTACTTGTTATATGGACAAAATGAACAGTATATTCCTGAGTACGCTGATGACACCAGAGATATATTAGCTCACTAATACTAGAAACAGGAATTTCTCAAACACACACACAGCACCACTCTGGTCATGTGCTGAATAGAGTTTACCATCCTCTGAATTATGGTTAAGCTGGTGTAGCTGCTATGGAAAGCACTGTCTATGGTGCACCTGTACTGTTTTTGAATACAAGATAGGCTCTCAGTGAAAGCTAAACCCATTGGCAACATGGGTTTAATTTCGCGTAATTTATTGACCTCCTATAACCCCAGCAAGAGTGTTAAATATGATGCATGCTTTTAAGAAATATGTTCTTTATTTTGTTTTCCTCTGAATTTCTTTTCCATGTTAGCTTTAGCGTCTTGGTAAAAGTTGGTCCCTGAAAAGGCAGACTTCCAATTTTTAATGAAGCACAACACTGTGATGTTGTTTCCTACCTACTTAATTATCTCTGTTTTCTTTGTTTGTATGCAGTTGCTGAAGTCTTTAACCCCAGAAGAAAACACCAACTGCCACTATGGCCTCTATTTCGAGGACGGTCATCGACGTGTCGACTACGTTCTCACCTACCCAGTGAAAAAGCCAGCTGGGGGTCGCTCCAGTCGACAGTCCACACACTTACTGACTGAAAATGCAGTGACCCGCAGCCTACGGCGCAGCCCCCAGAACCAGGATAAAAGCCATTTGAGACATCAGCATCTCGAAAGCATGAAAGACTCATCCTCACCCCCCATCGACATGGAGCTGGGCCTTCAAGGAGAGACCCTCAGTAGCCACGAAGATCATAAGTCCTTTAGGCGAGAGGAATTTGAAAGGAAGTTGAGAGACATGGGCCTCGAGCTGGAGAAAGACGAGGATGTGAGTTCACATTCATGTGTTATTCTACAAATTTAGTAGATTTATTTACAACAACTGATTTCTTCCTAAAGATCAGAGAAATCTATTTTATGAATAACAACATGGTCACTGAAAATACACACAAGCTCAATCTATAGGCGTCAAAGCTGAAATGCCATATTGGCCCGAATATAAGACGACCCTGATTATAAGACTCAAGTTTGAAAAAGACTTTTTGAACACCAAATAAAATTTTTATACAGAAAATAATTACAGTACATCTGAAACAAATGATTATAACAATATATTTGAGAGAAAAAGCATGTTATTGTGCCTCATTAAAATCATGCAAAAACTGTCTATCACATCTTAATATCTGATGGGCATCCCGTCCTTTGGTTTCTCATCCATGTACACACACCCTCCTGTCGAGCTCTCGGAAGCAGCCGCTCTGAGGAACACGGAAAGCTTTTCTCTGACTTCTCAGATTGTCGCTACGTTTCTCCATTTTCTGTTATCCCTTATTTTCTTTTTTCTTTCTCACCGTTATTTTTTTTATTTTTTTTCTTCTTTGTGCTACCGCCATTTTTATTTTTCTTCTTCGTGACAGGGGTTCCCTTTGGCCTGTTGAGTTCAGTTCAGCATTCGCTGTAAAGATATCTGGCGCCATCTAGCGTTGTGAATGGGTATAACGTCTAGACCCCGAATGTAAGACGACCCCCACTTTTTCAGTCTTATTTCAATGCAAAAAACACCGTCTTATATTCGGGCCAATACGGTAATTCTGATCGTGAACATGTACTTTTGTAATACAAAAACTATCAACTGCGGGCACACACACACACACACACACACACACACACACACTCTCTCTCTCTCTCTCTCTCTCTCTCTCTCTCTCTCTCTCTCTCTCTCTCTCTCTCTCTCTCTCTCTCTCTTCCAGTTTGGGGGTCACTGCCCCAAGTGCTCCTACTACCACAGGGACCACATTAACCTTGAACTTCCACATGTGTTCCAGCTGCTCTTTTAACCCTTGATACTTCTCAATCTTTTCATGTTCCTTCTTCCTGATGTTGGCGTCAGCTGGAATCGCCACATCTATCACCACTGCTCTCTTCTGCTCTTTGTCCACCACCACTATGTCCGGTTTGTTAGCCAGCAGCTGTTTGTCAGTCTGGAAGCTGAAGTCCCACAGGATCTTAGCCTTGTTGTTCTCAACCACCTTTGGTGGTATGTCCCATTGGGATTTGGGTACTTCTAGTCCATACTGGGTACAGATGTTCCTGTACACTATCACAGCTACTTGGTTGTGCCTTTCCATGTATGCTGAGCTGGCGAGCATCTTGCACCCTGCTACCACATGCTGGACTGTCTCTGGGGCTTCTTTACATAGCCTGCACCTTGGGTCAGATCTACTGTGGTAGATATTGGCCTCTATTGCTCTTGTACTTAGGGCCTGTTCTTGTGCTGCTATGATCAGTGCCTCTGTGCTGTCTGTCAGTCCAGCTTTATTCAGCCATTGGTAGGTCTTCTTGATATCAGCCACTTCCTCTATCTGACGGTGGTACATGCCGTGTAGGGGCTTGTCCCTCCATGTTGTCTCCTCCTCCTCCTCTTCCTCCTCAGGTTTCTGCTGTCTAAGGCATTCACTGAGCAGTTCATCCTTTGGAGCCATCTTCCTGATGTACTCTTGAATTTTCTATGTTTCATCCTGGACAGTGGCCCTAATGCTCACTAAAGGTAAAGGTCTTTATGTTGTCATCATACAGATGTACAACGAAATTGGAAGGTCAGATGTAGAGTTATTCCAGAGCACCTTGCATGTGCCGCCACCACGGTCCAACATGACCCAATCCTTAGAAGCATGTTTTTCCTGATAACGGTGGGAAACCGGAGAACCTGGAGAAAACCCATTCAGACACGGAGAGAACACGCAAACTCTTCACAGAAAGGCCATGTTGGAAATGCTGGGGTTTGAACCCCTGACCTTCTTGCTGTGAGGCAGCAGTGCACCACTGTGCCGCAGAGGTTAGTCCTCAGCCTCCCTCTTTCCGCTTAGTGTACAGCCTCAGGGTGCTGGACTTGAGATGAAACCCTCCATGCATGGTGAGGAGCTTTCTAGTCTTAATATCTGTGGCTTCTATCTCCTCCTTTGGCCAGCTTATGATCCCAGCGGGGTATCTGATGACCGGCAGTGCATACATGTTGATGGCTCGGACCTTGTTCTTACCATTCAGCTGACTTCTCAGGACTTGCCTTACTCTCTGGAGGTATTTGGCTGTGGATGACTTCCTTGCGGCCTCCTCATGATTGCCATCAGCCTGTGGGATTCCAAGGTATTTGTAGCTGTCCTTGATGTCTCCTATCCTGCCCCCTGGTAGGTTGATGGTGAGGAGCTTTCTAATCACACCACCTGCTCATTGGAACAAATGTTTGCTTTAGTTTTGATAAAATATTGCCAACAGTTCAATAGTGCCCTACCCAGATATACTGTAAGCCTCTCAATGAGAACAAAAGGGTAGCTGGCAAGGAGGTTCTTTCCTTTTCGGTAACATCTTGCACCCTTGAGTTTCAGCTTATATCAGTTGCAGGTAATATCAGTACAGGCTAACAAACGGAAGATTTTTCAGAAGGTTGTTTGATTGTTTCTTTCTATAAAAAACAAACATGACATGACAAAGGTGTAAGAAGAGATGATCACAAAATGGTGCAGTCTTTAAAACATTAACTTTCCATACTTACTACACTATTTTCCCTGTTATCTGAGCCTGCCTCATAATAGAGTGGTATTATGATTAATAGCTGTCCATTTGACGCATATAATCAAAAAGTGTGTACATATTGTACTTATACTTACTGTGACCTTGTATGGATTGACACCTTGCATTGATATTAACATCTAGCATTAACTGGACACCATAGCGCCATTTGAATTTGACAGCAGGGTGTTATGAGACAACCACTTCTATATATCCTCACCACTTTAACAGATGGCTTATTTGTGTAATGCTGTTTGCAGGACTGCATCTTATTCATTTGTTTGTCAGCCATGTAAAAGTGTTAACTGATATTCCAATATCCTGCCTATGTATGATATGTCCTAATGCCAGCATATAAATAGAAAATTAGCTGTCCACTGCGGTGACATGAGGACATCAGTCAGAACCACATTCATATTTTACACCTACTGGGTGTCGGGTAAACCTGGGTCCCATTGACATTTCTGGGACCAACTCTATTTTACTTATATAGTAGCACATTGCAACAAATGTTAGGAGACTTGAGAGACAGACAGAGAGAAAGAGACGGAAAGAGAGAGGGATATTTTGATTTTTAAAAGCACATTTATTCACAAAAACCAAATCACAAGATAATCAGGCTGACACAAAATCCAAAAGAGATTCACGCAAACAGTAACTCACATTTCAAAATCAAACGATAGTAAGAAAATAATAAAGAATCTAAAAGTCTCTTTTCATAACCATAGAGAGTGTTAATGCTCTGAGGACACCATAGATCAGCTATCAATGCTCTAAAACAGCGGCTTTACTGAGAAGGCAGGTTGTTCTGCACCAAGAGAGTGTTGTGTGATTAAAAATGTAGAAAGAACACACTGCTGCTTCAAGTTTTGGCATTTTGACCCAAACTACACAATGTACTAAAACATCTTGGAAATCACACACTAGGACATCTATTGTCTGTGTGGAATTGCAATAACCCAAAGAATAAACACCGGGCTCACCCAGTCAATTGCACCTTTTACACAACTGCTTCCATCTGTAACAATCAACATGAAAGCATTGGTATGACGTACTGAATGCACAACTGCATCAACAGGAAAACCTGAACTCGCATGGCTTCCTTCAACTAGAACACAGATAAATAAAGTGATCATGATTAAAAGGTTAATGACCAGCATTTTTATTCTTTACTCTATTCTTTGTTTTTTACATTATGCAGAACTCTCATTTATTGTGTAATAATCTAATAGTAACATGTATTTGTTACATGTTTTGATGCGTTTTTATGCTTTATAAAACATTTATGTCTGAATTTTGGGGGGCTTGGAACGGATTATGGCATTTCGTGTCTTTACTTACGAAATTTTCTACTTACGTAATTTCTTCCGGAACCAATTAATTTAGTAAGTAGAGTTACCACTGTATTTGAAATTTCTTGCCCCAAACTGGTCTTCCATATCTTTCATTGAATATTGATAAAATCACTTTCGCCCCCAAACGCTCGGTGTTAATGGGCGTGGCTCTCAGCTCCCTATCTCTATGCCCCTATCCCCTTTGAGCTGCCTCTATCAACACTCCCCTCCCCATAACGTTCACTTGAGTTTAGTTTACGTGCGCCACGTGAATGTGTGTGCACTTGAGTTCCGTCAGGAGCTTTTTTAACTTTCAGTGACTTTATTACTAAGTATTTCACTCTTATTTTCCTGGTGTTTGTCTCTCTTGTTGATAACTGTTGATTTCTCTGCATTAAGCGTGGAGCTGCTTTCTCAGTCAGCTGAACGTGACTCTGTTGTTCATTGTGTAAACACTACATGGGCTGATCCTACTGAGACCACCGCTAAACATCACAAAGATTTATAACACAGGAATTAAACCAGTGAAGACGACAACAGATGTTGTTACGTCCCGTCTGTAGACAGACAGGACGTAATTAGTAATTAAAGCTGTTTCCCGACAATCGTCACTGACAATGAGAGATCGCAGGGAGCAAAACTATCGCAGTCTAAATGAAACGTGGGAAAGGTAAGCCAAAGTGTTTGAGTTCTGTATTGAACTGGCTTTGAGCATCGTCCCTGTTTTCCCTATTCTGTTTCCACTAACCTACGGTGAGAAAAATGCAGGGGTTTACGTCCTGTAGTGGATACAGTCAGTCACTTCTATATAGCCAGATTACCGGTCTGGGCTCGTGTGTGTGTGTGTGTGTGTTTGTGTGTGAACGTACAGTATCCACCCTTTAACGTAACCCTTGACTGCTGACAGTGAATCTCTGTTAGTCTGTAAATAAAGACTGAGGCTGTTTGTTAATGAGCGGTGTGGACACAGCTGTGGCGATGAGGACACACCTTTAGCAGACACACACACACACACACACACACACACACACACACACACACACACACACACACACACACACGACTGCAGCAGAGCTAACTAGTTAGCCAAATGCTAGATGACTTCAACAGCTTGTGAGGAACTTTGAGTGTGTAGCTCTGAGCTAGGACATTACCACACAATGCTACCATAGCCTGGGCATGTCAACCAATCAATATCGTCAATCACTCTGTCCAATCACACAGCGCAATTTATTACTTCACAAATTGCACTCTGGCAAAATCTGATCTCTTTGATTCTGCCATGACTTCCTAAAACTCCAAATATCTATTGGTGCAGAGAGCGTTTGTTTACCAGATTCTAGGAGTTGGTCGGGTTAGGGAGGACCGCTGTGTATATGTCGAGACCTGAAAAAGTGTGATTTTCATAATATCATTATAGACACCCCCTTGATGGCACTATTGCCCACAAGCCATACAATGCTCCGGTCTGCTATAAAGGTAAACCCAGTGTGCAGCTTCCAAGCAGGTGCGTCATCACAGAGCAATTGGTCCATTAGTCCTCTGGATATTTTATTTTATACCATGTCCATTAACTTCTGCTGTCATTGGACTCATTGGTATACTTCATTACCTGTTTTGTGGTCTTTTAACCTTTTAATTTTGGTGTTGAAATAAGCTGGTGTTTAACCACATTTAACAATATCATGTAATGATGACATCAATTTATTTTTTTAAACAATTTTAAAGACTTTCACATGTTTTAAATCATGCACAGCTATGCAAAACTAATTAGTCCTATGTCTCATAGGCCAAAATTCCAGGGGTGGGCTTTCTGAAGATTCACGCTCCATGGAACGTACTCTGTCGAGAGGCGGAGCTGATGAAGCTGAAGATGCCCACTAAGAAGGTAGGATTTCCATTCTCACGCTGTCAGACGCTTTGAAACAGCTGTGGTGCTACAAACATCATCTGCTCTGTCGTTCTCTCTGTAGGTTTATGAAGTAAAGCAGTCCAGCAGTGTGATGGAGAAAATCACCTGTCTGTTCAACAAAGCCCTGGAGCCTCTTCATCCTCATGTTGAGGAGATTCAGCACAGGTTCATCAAACGCCTCTCACACACATTCTCCAGGGAGAAGCAGCACTTGTGAGTACCGTTACAGCTGTCATCACACTGTGTTGTGTCCTCACGGTAAAGTCCAAGTCAGCGCTTCATCAGAAACACATCAGTAACGGGAATAGCAACTATTTAAATGTGTGGCTTAAGGTCTTCGTTAAGAGTACTACAGATGCAGTATTTGCTTTGAGGATGTTGATAGAGAAGTACAGAGAAGGCCAGAGGGAGCTGCATTGTGTTTTTGTAGATCTGGAGAAAGCTTATGACAGGGTGCCCAGAGAGGAACTGTGGTATTGTATGAGGAAGTCTGGAGTGGCAGAGAAGTATGTTAGAGCGGTGCAGGACATGTATGAGGACTGTAAGACAGTGGTGAGGTGTGCTGTAGGTGTGACAGAGGAGTTCAAGGTGGAGGTGGGACTGCATCAGGGATCAGCTCTGAGCCCCTTCTTGTTGCTATGGTGATGGACAGGCTGACAGACGAGGTTAGACAGGAATCTCCATGGACTATGATGTTTGCAGATGACATTGTGATCTGCAGTGAGAGTAGGGAAGAGGTGGAGGAGAAGCTAGAGAGGTGGAGGTTTGTCCTGGAAAGGAGAGGGATGAAGGTTAGCCGCAGTAAGACAGAGTACATGTGTGTGAATGAGAGGGACCAAAGTGGAAGAGTGAGGTTACAGGGAGAAGAGATCAAGAAGGTGGAGGATTTGAAGTACTGAGGGTCAACAGTCCAGAGCAATGGAGAGTGTGGAAAAGAGGTGAAGAAACGTGTCCAGGCAGGATGGAACGGGTGGAGAAAAGTGTCAGGTGTGATGTGTGATAGAAGAGTTTCAGCTAAAATGAAAGGAAAGGTGTCCAAAACTGTGGTGAGACCAGCGATGTTGTTTGGTCTAGAGACAGTGTCACTGAGGAAAAGACAGGAGACAGAGCTGGAGGTAGCAGAGATGAAGATGCTGAGGTTCTCTCTGGGAGTGACCAGGAAGGATAGGATCAGGAATGAGTACATCAGAGGGACAGCACATGTTAGAGGTTTTGGAGATAAAGTCAGAGAGGCCAGACTGAGATGGTTTGGACATGTCCAGAGGAGAGATAGTGAATATATTGGTAGAAGGATGCTGAGTTTTGAACTGCCAGGCAGGAGGCCTAGAGGAAGACCAAAGAGGAGGTTTATGGATGTAGTGAAAGAGGACATGAAGGTAGTTGGTGTGAGAGAAGAGGATGCAGAAGACAGGGTTAGATGGAGGACACTGATTGGCTGTGGCGACCCCTGAAGGGAAAAGCCGAAAGGAAAAGAAGAAGAAGAAGAAGGTCTTCGTTATGTCATTGGTCTCATTAAGTCGATGCTACTTTATTTACATGGGATCAAATACTCTGATGTTTAGCTGAGGATGCTGCACACCTCTGTGTGGTTACTGAACAGGTTGTGGTCCTGTCCGGGGAGTGGAGTCAGTTAAACCTAAAGTCAGACATGTTCTGAGCTGTCAGGGCAATGCTTCCCATTAACTTGTCCCATAGGTTCTGTGTTGTCTCTTACCATCCATCTCAAATAGAACATGTCACTGCTTCATCTCAAATGGTGGCTTTGGTGTTTATCAGTAGGTTGGTGCCCCAAGTCTACATGCTGATGTATCCTTACGCAACATATAAGACCAACACGATCATGAAAGAATTATATATAAAATGAAATTTCATCAAACAAAAAGAGAACAGACTATATGACCTCTGCTTCAAGACTTCATGGCTTCATTTGATATTATGTTTGATTTAGATTTTGTTTGAAGTCCTCTTATTCCGATCAAGGAGCACATGGCGATGAGAAACGAGTCATGCTTTGCACAACGCGTCCGTCAACATGCCTAACTCCAGTCGACTGACAAACGTCTTGTACTGTACAAACTGCAGTAGAAATGTATTATCTGATTTACTGTCTGATCTCTTCTGATGATGAAGCTCTAGTCAGACTGACCTCTGTCTGTGTCACTCCCTCTGCCTTTGTGTGTGTGTGTGTGTGTGTGTGTGTGTGTGTGTTTATAGGTTTGACCTGTCAGACAAAGACTACTTCTTTGACAGTAAAACCAGGAGTTCCATAGTAAGTGTCTTCTCTGTGTGTCATATGGTGTATACACCACCAACCAAGCATCACTTCATTAATAAATCCAGGTTTACTGTGTACGTAGATGAGTCTGAGGTCTCTAACACAGTTGAATAATACTATCCAGGAATATATTTGAGGAAATTATAACTTATTTTTTTGGAATGTTGATCATTAAAAAGACTTTTGCTCAGATATTTTCATGGTAACATGTTGAATTTAATTCATCTCTCCTGTCTTTGTTCTCCTTAAGGTTTATGAAATACTCAAAAGGACAAAATGCAAAGCCAAGTACAGTATGGGTACGTACGGTAAAAATACGAATAGGTTAAAATACAAATATTTTATTCAGCACTTCTTAATCCTAATCCGGCTCACAGGTTTTGATGTTTCTGCTTCACAGAGACATTTATGTTAAACCAGCACAATAAATCAGTCAATGAAGAGAAAATGTGAACATAACTGCATCTTGGTTTGTGATGCAGGACAGATGTACAGTCATGTGAACAAACTAGTGAACCCCATTAATAAATCAGCTCTCTATTAAGAAATGTTCACACACAGTATGTCCAATATTGTTTTCTTTTATTTCTGGAAAGAAAGGGATTTAGTTTCAATTAAACAACACAAATTTACATTTTTTTACTCATCAAACAAAAGATATGAACAAAACTACTTATTTTAATAGACAAATTTAAACGGAAGTGGAACTGGCCCATCAACTGGACCCTTGTAACGTAATGTCAGTGTTCGTGTGTTTGTCCATCCACCAAATATCTTCACAATGGATGGATAGAAAGATGAAAGAAAAAGCACATTACTCGGGCAGCAAAGGGGATGAACATGAGATGATGACCTTGACCTTGAGAAAACTAGTTCAAGGTCAAATTTCAACTTTTGTACATTTTTTTACAACCGGATAAGATAGAAAGACGAAACAAAAGGTGTTACATTCAGGAAGGCAAGGGGATGAAAATTAGATCACAACTTTGACCTTGAAAAACTAGGTCAAGGTCAAATTTTCACTGTAAATGTCTTTTTAGGTACACATCTCTGACACCTGATGAGACATAATCTCTAAACAAAAAGCAACATTTTCAGGAAGCACAAAAATGTGTAGGTCAGGGTGAAATGTTGAATTCAGGGGTGTCGCAGGATGTTGCAGTGTCTGACTGCATTGTTAATTATTGTCCTCCTGTAGGAGACAAATGCTGTGTTGGGTGTCCTGGGGATAACTGGTGCTCAGGTGTAAGTAGGAACTAATGTTGATGAGACTGTTGATGAGCAGGAAGTGACATCAGTGCATCATTCACATCAGTGTGGTGGGACACCTCAGGGGATTAAAGCTGGGCTAAGCCTCTACACCCCCATCTTACCTCCTCCCCACGTAGGGCTCCAGAGAGAGACGATGTTGGGCTGCTTGTATCTACAAATCATACCCTGTCTTCTCCCTGCAGGCATCACCAGTCTCCTGGGGAGTGGTGTGTACACAGCAGCGTACCCTCTCCATGATGTGAGTTTTCATTTCATTTAAAAGAAATTAAATGTTACTTGCATGAGAAAGCATTAAATTCCACATGATTAAATCCTAGTCTACAACTTCAGTCTTTGTGTATTAATTTTCTATTTAATTTTAGGGAGATATTAGGGAGGAGGGCGTGGAGTCCAATGACAGAAAGGTGAACATTTTATATCTGAACTCATAGAATGCTCTGTAATGGGACGGGGAACCGTGACTGTCTGTAGTAGATAGAGTACGCACTTCAAGTAAAAAGAATTGGACAAACAAAATGACAGAATATTTTTTTCTCTTTATCAGCTGTTGTATGAGGAGTGGGCAAACTACAGTGTTTTCTACAAATACCAGCCTATTGGACTTGTGCGGTAAGAAAATGTATTTTTGTCACACATGTACTCAAATCAATCATCCACTGCAATTTATTCATGAAAAGGCTTCAAAGATGCTGTCATCATATATTTTTTGTGTTGTCTAGGAAATACTTTGGTGAAAAGATTGGTCTATACTTTGCCTGGTTGGGTCTATATACCCAAATGCTGATACCTGCCTCACTAGTCGGGGTAATTGTCTTTCTGTACGGATGTGCAACAGTTGACGACAACATTCCAAGGTAAACACACAAATACACTAAATCAGGGGTGTCAAACACACAGAGGGCCAAAAAAAACAAATTTGCTACAAGCCGAGGGGCTGACTGGTTCAGTGTTTATTAAAATATATTGAAATGAACGTAGCCAAGAGCTAACACAGTGAATATTACTTAATGACTAAATGAATAAAGCACTATTTTGTTATTGCTCTGTCAGTAACATCAAAACACCTTTTCAACATGCAAACAGCAAAAAACAAAATATGTTCCTTAATATCTTTATAAATGCATTAATGAAATGACATGCATTATAAACTGAAAATACATTATTGGGTATGCATTATTTCATTGTTATTTCACAATAATAATGTTGTGCATGCACGATAATAATGCATTTTTGTGCAAAAAAATTAAAAAAATGATAGTGTTGCTCTACGATCCTACCAATCACTGCTTTCAAATCGTAAAATGTAAATAGAATAAAATAGAAAAATCTATGGCACACAGACAAAACTATCCTTCCTTCAAGGAGACGTCACGTCTTGTAGAAACAATGTAAAATTTAACTGAATTTAAAAGTGAAAACACGTTCCTGCTGTGTGATGCTCCCTGGTCTGAGGCTGACCTGATGTTTGATGGTGTCTCATCTTTAGTACAAGTTCAGGAATGTTCACGGTCAGGGGTCATTCAGGAGTCAGGGGTCATTCAGGGTTCATTCAGGGGTCGTTCAGGGGCCTATTCCAGCTGGCTTTGGCGTGAGGCAGAGGACACTCCAGGCGCGACGCCAGTGCACCGCAGAGCCACACAGACAACCTCGCACGCACACACTCACTCCTACGGTCAGTTTGGAACCGACCAATCAACCTGAAGCGGGACACAAGCCAGCGTCAACCGTAGGCCAGTTCCAAGCCCAGGCAGGGAGGGCATCCAGTCTAAAAAACTTTGCCAAACAAATCTAACATTCATCCAAAGCGGAAAAAAGAAGGCACACTATGGCGACCCCTGACGAGACAAGAAAAAGGTAGTTGTATCGTAAGAATAATACCAGGTGTAAAAGTATGTTTAATTGTATTTTAGGTGTTCCTGGGTGGAGCCTCAGCAGAAAGATGTATGTGAAGTAGTAGTAATCAGTACTAGTTATACTTATGAATAGTAATCTTAATCTCATGTCTGTGCCCTGGCTTGAGAGTTGGGCTAGGATCAAGGGTATACTAGCTTAGCATAAAGCCTGGAGAATGTCCTCTTCAATATTAGACCCACCACTGTACAAATGACATGTTTTAATTTTTCCTCTTTTCTTCCCTTCTCGTAATATGTAAATTATTTTATAGAGAAATAATGTGTCAGAAACGTGAAAAGAAGAAGTAGTAATCTAGTTTACAGATGGCTCACAGACCCACAGGTAAATGTTTGACATAATCATCTCATATAATGACCCTCAGTAATACACAAGGGGACCTTATTAACTGTGTCAAAGTTAGACAAACCCACAATGAATAGAGGATAATCAAAAGAGGAAGATTCAGAGAAGCAGACAAAGGAAACCTTTTTGACGAATGCCATTATCAACAAAAGCCTCCTGTCCTTCCTCCCTCTGCTTCTCATCATCCTCAGGATATTATGACACATAATGTCGCCGTAGGTTCAGACACAGGACTGTCATGCTGTTTGTAACCATACATTGAAACTAAGCAGACCCTCTGTCTGTTAGAGAACGGCACCTTCACCAATGTGGTCAGAAGGTGTTCAATGAAACAAACTGAATGTGTGGAAACTGCCAATTAAAACTGTAATTACATCTTCTTATTACTATTGCACAAAAATGCAATACATACAATCAATCATTAATATTCTTATCAATTTTCAAGACAGATTTACACATGCTCAGAGTATAGGAATATAACATGGAGAACTGTAAACCTGAGTCCAGCAAAAGAATGGATTTTATGAATTTTTAAAAAATTTATAGAATTTATAGAAGAGAATTTATTTTAAAAATGTATGTAATGTGTAATTTCAGGAATGACAACATGAGTATCGTCATTCAAAATAAACAGTGTGAACGTTCATTTCTGTTAATTATACTGTATTCTATAAAAGCGGTTGATACTGTTATCTTCATACAACATTAAAGTTTCGATATGAGCATAAAATAATGCTAATCATTGTGAATACAACATCAAAACGTTGTCATTGCACATACCTGTTTATAATGCACATTTGTTTACTGTGTATTTTACTGCTTTATTATGTGCTTTCAATTGCCCCTTGGAGACAATAAAGTTTTTTAAAGAAAATTGAATTGAAAAAGTAAATATAGACATGCACAAGGTGTATGAATCCGTCTATTTCAAAGCCATGGCTGTCGTGCTTTGACTGCTGTTACAGTTGTGTACAACTCAAAAAACCACCCAACTGCAGATGTCTGTCTCTTTCAGTTAGTGACAGTTACATCGCAGTTACGTTCACTAGTTTGTGGGGCTTTTGTTTGGACTAGGAGGCAATATGGTAGCCCTGAGATGGGCAACCGCAGAGGACAAAAACGGACTGGAACGGCTGACAAGACGGTATTAAGCTGACGCCGACTGTCAGCTGATTGGTGGGGCCTGCTGAATCACCGGCCACCAACCTGGAGCCACAGAATAACACGTAGGGCACAGATAACAGCACAAAGGATGGACGGAGTGATTTGGTGGAGGCTGAGGAAACCAGAGAGACAGCCACCAGGATGGTAGAGTCTCTGCTGGACAAGGAGGAAGAGGATGATATTAAAGATAGCTCCTAAAGGAAAAAAACACTGACAAGGGAATGAAACAAGCAAAGAAAATTGTAATTTGGCTTTTATGAATAAACGTGATTTTAAAAGTCAAATCTCTCTCTCTCTCTGGCTGTCTCTGTTTCCCAGCATGGAGATCTGTCACCCCAGGAACAACATCACCATGTGTCCGCTGTGTGACAAAGTGTGCAGCTACTGGAAGCTGAGCACCGCCTGTGGAACGGCCCGGGCCAGTCACCTGTTTGACAACCCAGCCACGGTGTTCTTCTCCATCTTCATGGCTCTCTGGGGTGAGTGGAGGGCTGAGGTTCAGTGGGGTAAGACTAGAGTTTTAGGATTGGGAAATGATGGTGGTCAGACTAGAAGCATTGAAGTGAATACATAATGGAGCTGTGAATTCACCTCCACTGTGTTTACTTGTGGAATCGGTCATCCATAGCTGCCATGTTCATGGAGCACTGGAAGAGAAGACAGATGAGACTGAACTATGAATGGGACCTGACTGGGTTTGAAGATGAGGAGGTAAGGAAGGAACATATGTAAAGAATGTCTTATATTTTATAACCCAATCAAAACTGAACCATCACATATTCATTTGTGGGAAGGCTAACAACGGTGGACTGTTTTCACTCATGATCACCTGTGCTCGGAATTTACCCAAATACTAAAATACTAGAAATTTTGAAGTAGAACACACGTGGGACAAATTCATCACCAAAACACAGAAAGAACAAACAACTCATCAAACTCACATTTCTGTTGATTCACCTGTTCTGTGTTGTAGTCAAAGAACACAGAGAGAATGAGAAACTCCATATAGAAAAGTCTACTGGTGCACATGAACTATGTGATGTCCACATGGAATGTTCCTCTGAATTATCCGATGAAGACACTGATATTACCAGAATAATGATAACTGATGTCCAGGAAATGTTTCAAACTCTCACTAGGTCTTCTGTTAAATGAGTACTGTATATGTACATATGAACATTTACAGACATGTCAATGACTGAATGGAGTTAAGACTTTGTTTTGACTTTTTTACTGACACCTCCACCTATATGTACCCCCTCTTTTCTCTATCTATTTTTCAAAGGAAGCTCTCAAGGTTTGGATAAATTATTATTACTAGATAATTTCCTCCTTTTCTCTCCCTGGCCTTCCTCTCACTGCTGCTACCAACTCTTGATCACATTACAGACTGTCTGTGCACACAACTCACACTACAAGCTTCTACCATAATGTTCAAACAGTCAAGACCAGAGACAAAACATAATGATACGATAAATAAATGACATAAGAAGGAGCAGTTGGAGAGAGAACTAACTGCAAATTGGAGTCAGATTCACCACAAAAGGAACTACAGGTGGTCCTTAAGATACCAACATCTGACTCAGCCCGTCAGGCTTCGTATCCCGTTGGATAGCCTACTGTTTATCATGGTTGATAAATGGTAAGCTAGTGAATGAATCAATAAAAATCATGGATATAAGAAAATATTAACTCTGCTTGGAGTCTTTTTTTTTGACGGTACATGCAGCACAGGAGCTAAATACTGTTTTATTTTAAACCTAGGTTCTTTATTTTAAACCTAGGTTATTTTCTTCTTAACTTGTCAGATGTATTGTAGATCTACACCATTCAACAATTTATATTGAGTAACTTTAGAAATTGGGGGAAGACTAAAATGCACCACTGAGTGATGAGTTGGGATTGAAGGGAATGAAACTTATAAACTACAACCACATGGCACCACAGGGCATATCCAAGCCTTCAGCCTGTTCATTTAATCATAGACTAGACAAGAGAGAAACAAATGAAATTATTTTTACTTGTGAATATCAGACACTGATTGCATGATATGGCCAATAATTCTTTCCTCAACTTTCACCTCAAAATTTTACCTTCTGTTCACTTTTCTTTGATTGGAATCTATCTGATATGAAAGCACGTCCAGTGGTTCAGGCTCAAAGTCTGTTTGTACAGTTTATTGTTGTATTGTGGTCATTAAATGTCTGCTTGTTTTCACCTCTGACCATCACAGGACCACCCGAGGGCCGAATATGAGTTTAGGGTAATGCAGAAGTCTCTGAGCAAAGAGCCAGTATCACAGCACAAGGTAAACTCCTTCACATGGTCCTGGCTATATTTACCATGTATTTAGTTTTAAAACTCAATTAGACCCTTTTGGCTCATTTTTCCCTTGTGTGCAAAGATGAATGGACTGTACTTATACCCTAATTAACTACTAGTGTGCTTCAATACCGAAAAATGTACAAACCATCAATGCAGAGGTTAGCACATAATCCTCAACAACACAGGACACAAACATTCACGTACCTATAGGCAATGAGGAGTTCCTGCCCAACACACTTGGACCTGTAAATTGCAGAGGTCCATGATACAGCCATGTAATATCAGGTACTTGGTACTGTGTAATGGCTGGGGAAGACCCCACCCCCTCATTTTACAGTTCTCTTAGTGTTAAAATAGATGTTAAAATATTTGAATGATATTCAATAAAATGCTACAGATTTTTGATGCTGTGAAAATTTCACAAGCAGGGCATCGACAAACTGACTTCCAGCATCTCGGACTATATTCATTTTCTTAAAAAACACTGGTGTGGTGCTTCCCCAACTCCTGAATAAAATGCCCTGCTGAACAGGAAGAAGGTTTTTAACCCTGGGGACAAGGAAGAGCTGAGTACAGTGTAGAAGGAGCTGAAGAGGGAGATAAGGAGAGGCAAGACAGCTACAGTAGGAAGCTGGATGAACGCCTCACAGGGAACAATGCCAGAGAGGTCTGGAGAGATCTGAAAACCATTTAAGTCCATTCTAAGAACAGTTTGAGGGGCTCAGTCTCTGGAGACAAGGACTGGGCAAATGGGTTGAATGTGTTCTTTGACAGATTTGACAGTGCCCCTTCACCCTCTCCCACCGAACAGAGCTCAGACCTGACTACACTGCTGCACCATTAAACCCCAAGAGCAACACCACTGACTCCCTGACACCCAATACATAACTCCTCATACCATGTCATCCACCCTCCACTCCCTGCCAGATTGAAATACTCACCTCACCCCTGACCTCACTCAACAGGTTACACTCCCCAACCTCAACCTCAGACTCTCCATAACAACTGATCAGATGAGGAAGGAGCAAAGAAGGACCAAGGCAAGGGAAGGGACTGGCCATGATGGCATCAACTGAGAGCTGTCACTTAGTTCTCCAATGACACAGCCATCTTCAGATGTGTGTCCGATGGTAATGATTAGAAGTACAGGGAAGTCGTCGTCAACTTTGTTACGTGGTGTGAACTAAACCACCTGTAGATAAACGCCAGCAAGACTAGGAAGGTTCTGATCAACTTCAGAAGGAAGGTTCCTCAGGATTTTGATACAGAGATCACAGGGGAGTACCTGGATGTTCACATCAATAACAAACCGTACTGCACAGACAACACAGATGTCCTGTATAAGAAGGGCCAAAGTTGCCTCCATCTGCTGAGAAGAATGAGGTCCTTTGGCTTGTCCCACTGTTAAAAACTTTTTCAGACTCTGTGGGGCATCTGCTGGGCAGTAGACGCTTGGAGAGGGACATGATAAGACTCAACAGAAGGGCTTGCTGTCTTGGATGGTACTCTGGACTCTATAGAGGACATGGGGCTGGACTCTCCATTTTTCTGGTATTGTCCAAGGTGAGAGGCGGCGGGCTGGTGTGGGCTTGCTTATAGCCCCACAGCTTAGCCACCATATCTTGGAGTTCACCCCGGTGAATGAGAGGGTCGCGTCTTTGCATCTTCGGGTTGGGGACAGGTGTCTCACTGATGTATTGGCCTACGGGCCAAACAGCAGTGCAGAATACTTGGCCCTCTTGGAGTCCCTGGGAGGCGTACTAAATACTGCCCAGACTGGGGACTCCATTATTCTTCTTGGGGACTTCAACGCTCACGTGGGCAATGTCAGTGAGACCTGGTGACTTAGGCTGGAGGCCAGTGATTGTTGTCGGTTCTGGCACATTCAAGATAAAGAAGACTTTTTTTTTTACTTTTTCAAAAACACTTTATAAGAAGAAGAAGAAGATACATTTTATTGATCCCCTGGGGGAAATTACATTTGTCACTCTGGTGTACATTTTTGTGTTAGTTTTTTCAGTCAGTATGTACAGGCCCCTGAAACAACCACAGCACACAAGGGGCCTGTAAGCATGCAGTTAGTACATACAAGACAACACACAACATCAAGCTGTACATCTGGAGGCAGAGTAACAGGCAGCAGCTTCCTGGAGTGTGCCCCAATAGAGCAGCTTGTAGGGGGAACGGCTCCTTGCTCAAGGGCGCCTTGGCAGTGGCTGGAGGGTGAGCTGGCGCCTCCCACCGTCAGCTCACACTTCCGGAGATGTTCTGGCGGGAGCGGGAATCGATCCGACGATGGCTGAGCAATCTGTCTTCAAGGCATCTGCTCTACCGCTGAGCCACTGCCGCCCCAAGCCCAAGTTCCTTCATCAAATAATACAATTTCCAGACACATTCAAGACATGTCAGTGAAAATTGAGAAGATTGCTCTGGAAAAGTCTTGCATCAGAGGAAAATTTGCACTGCTGCTGAATATATTGATCAAAGGACTTTCTGTTTTGAAAGCAGTTACCAGAAATAGCAACAGAAGGAGTTTTTTGAATGTTCAAAGTACATTCAAAAAAACAAGGAGAACTGTAGTGGCAAGACTGCTTAAGTGTTTACCCCGATGGTGCCAATGCAGAGGAAAAGAATCCACGAGACTGACAATACTAGCAGTCCTTTCTCTATTTGACAGTAGAAGACAACATGTTAGCATCAGCAACTACATACTATCATCCAAAAATATATTTAATGTGTGTAATTTGCAGATGGAAAAGCTCACATGTCGAGACCGCCTCCCTGCCTACATGACTAATATTGTCATGATGCTGTTAATGGTAAGAAAGCAAACCTGATTTCCATTTGCACAACAACTGTTATCTTTTTTTTGCATCAGCTCTGTGAACCTTTCCATTTTCAGATTGGTGTTACATTTGCCATCGTGTTTGGCGTGATCCTCTACCGAATCTCCACCAAAGCTGCTCTTCATATAAGCTCCAATCCAATCACGCGAAGCCATGTACAACTGACCGTTAAAACCACTGCAGCCATCATCAACCTTGTAGTCATCCTCATACTGGACGAGGTGTATGGAGCTGTGGCGCGATGGCTGACTGTGCTGGGTAGGTTACGTTCGGTCTATGCTGTTTAATGACACTGACTGTCAGTGTAACGTTCTCAGACACATCAACATTCAGAGTGGCTGTAGCTCAATGGTGAGGTTCATTGTTTTCCTTGAAGACGAGGCAATCTGTAATTACCGCGTCTTCAGTTGCTGATCTGAATCCAGGTCATGGATTTACACTGGAGTGTATCCCAGCTGACATTGGACAAGAGGTGGGGTACAGTCTGGACATGTGGCCAGTTCATCACAGGGTCAATCACAGGGTCACAGGGCCAATCACAGGGTCACATGGCCAATCACAGGGTCACAGGGCCAATCACAGGGCCACATGGCCAATCACAGGGTTACATGGCCAATCACAGGGCCACAGGTCCAATCACAGGGTCACAGGTCCAATCACAGGGTCACAGGGCCAATCACAGGGCCACATGGCCAATCACAGGGTCACATGGCCAATCACAGGGTCACAGGTACAATCACAGGGTCACAGGTACAATCACAGGGTCACAGGTACAATCACAGGGTCACATGGCCAATCACAGGGTCACATGGCCAGTCACACGGTCACATGGCCAATCACAGGGCCACAGGTCCAATCACAGGGTCACATGGCCAATCACAGGGTCACAGGTACAATCACAGGGTCACAGGTCCAATCACAGGGTCACATGGCCAATCACAGGGTCACAGGTCCAATCACAGGGTCACAGGTCCAATCACAGGGTCACAGGTCCAATCACAGGGTCACATGGCCAATCATAGGGTCACATGTCCAATCACAGGGTCACAGGTTCAATCACAGGGTCACAGGTCCAATCACAAGGCCCCATGGCCAATCACAGGGTCACATGGCCAATCATAGGGTCACAGGTCCAATCACAGGGTCACAGGTCCAATCACAGGGTCACATGGCCAATCATAGGGTCACATGGCCAATCACAGGGTCACATGGCCAATCACAAGGCCACATGGCCAATCACAGGGTCACAGGTCCAATCACAGGGTCACATGGCCAATCACAGGGTCACAGGTCCAATCACAGGGTCACAGGGCCAATCACAGGGTCACATGGCCAATCACAGGGTCGCAGGGCCAATCACAGGGTCGCATGGCCAATCACAGGGTCACAGGGCCAATCACAGGGTCACAGGGCCAATCACAGGGTCGCAGGGCCAATCACAGGGTCACAGGGCCAGTCACAGGGTCACATGGCCAATCACAGGGTCACAGGGCCAATCACAGGGTCACAGGGCCAATCACAGGGTCACAGGGCCAGTCACAGGGTCACAGGGCCAATCACAGGGTCACATGGCCAATCACAGGGTCACAGGGCCAGTCACAGGGTCACAGGGCCAATCACAGGGTCACATGGCCAATCAAAGGGTCACAGGGCCAGTCACAGGGTCACAGGGCCAATCACAGGGTCACATGGCCAATCACAGGGTCACAGGGCCAATCACAGGGTCACAGGGCCAATCACATGGTCACAGGGCCAATCACAGGGTCACAGGGCCAATCACAGGGTCACATGGCCAATCACAGGGTCACATGGCCAATCACAGGGTCACAGGTCCAATCACAGGGTCACAGGGCCAATCACATGGTCACAGGGCCAATCACAGGGTCACAGGGCCAATCACAGGGTCACAGGGCCAATCACAGGGTCACAGGGCCAATCACAGGGTCACAGGGCCAATCACAGGGTCACAGGGCCAATCACAGGGTCACAGGGCCAATCACAGGGTCACAGGGCCAATCACAGGGTCACAGGGCCAATCCCATACAGTGATTGCTCCTGAAGACCAAGTGCTTACTCACGTAAAACAGCTACTAATGTTTTTGTGAAAGGGTGAATGCTTTCTTGAATTATTTCAAGGAGACAATCAGACGATAGTTCCCCTGACAGTGGGAGGTGTCTGCTCACCTGCCGAGCACTGCCGAGGTGCCTTTGAGCAAGTTGCTCATTAGGGCGCAACACACAGGAGCTGCCCACCACTTTACCTCCCACTGCATGCCAACAGGCTTCGTGTGTGTGTGTGTGTGTGTGTGTGTGTGTGTGTGTGTGTGTGTGTGTGTGTGTGTGTGTGTGTGTGTGTGTGTTCAGGGCCTGTAAACACTAAGATATATGCATGGATTGGTTTACTAGAGTGTGCTGCTAATTTCCCTTGTAGGATTATAACAGTAAATATAACAAAAAGTAAAAATGACTAAAGAAACATGAATAAAAACATGCTGAGTTGTCGCTTTGTGTCTCTGTTTATTCAGAGGTTCCTAAAACAGACAAGAGTTTTGAAGAGCGACTCATCTTCAAGACCTTCATTCTGAAGTTCGTCAATGCTTTCAGCCCCATCATCTACATCGCCTTCTTCAGGGGGAGGTTTGTTCCCTCATCATTTACCTTGTTCGTCTGCAGCTGTCAATGATCTGGATTTTCAAGTCCTTGTTACGTTATAAAGATGAAGATGCTTTTTCTTCTAGACTGGTGGGCAGACCAGGCAGCTACCTGTATGTGTTTGAGTCATACAGAATGGAGGAGGTAAGGTTTACACGATTATTTACCAGAGAAACATTCTGTAGGTGAGCTGACACCTCCCACCATCAGCTCAACTCCCAATGATCACAAGGTCGTCCAATGACCGTTTGATCATTGAACGAAGCGCTCTACCACCCCCATTTGTACAGGAAAATGTCTGTTGTTCTTGGATTATTGCAATACAGAGAGGAAGAATTAGTCCTAACAGTGTGTGTGTGTGTGTGTGTGTGTGTGTGTGTGTGTGTGTGTGTGTGTGTGTGTGTGTGTGTGTGTGTGTGTGTGTGTGTGCTGCTGTTTGACAGTGTGCTCATGGAGGCTGTCTGATGGAACTGTGTATCCAGCTGAGTATCACCATGTTGGGAAAACAACTGATTCAGAACAACCTGTTTGAGATTGGGATACCGTAAGCAGAACATCATCAGTGTTTAGTTAGCAACAAGTAACCAGCTGATCGTTGTCTATCCCCATATAGTTATTATTAATATTATGATTATTATTATTGTGAACACTAAAAGATGGTCCCATAGGAGAAAATACAAATGACTAAAACTTGCGGCTCCCATTCAAACACTGCTTGTATGTGTGTGTGTGTATGCGTGTGTGTGTGTGTGTGTATGCGTGTGTGTATGCGTGTGTGTGTGTGTGTGTGTGTGTCTGTTCCTCAGCAAACTGAAGAAGCTGATTCGCTATATTCAGTCAGAGCGTGGGGCTTTTCAAGAAGAAGAGCGACAGAAGAAGCTGCAGAGATATGAGACCGACCACTTCCTGGAGCCGTTTGCAGGGTTAACTCCTGAATACATGGAAATGAGTCAGTGCCACACAATATCTGCATGCATTCAATCAAGTATCAAGTACACTAAAACAGAAGCGGACAGAAGCAAAATCATAATTAATCAGATAATACTGATTATATATATGTTACAGTAAGTTCACTGACTGTATGTGGATCATCATAAAGTTAGGAGAATGAAATATTTTCTTAAAAAGAAGGCAACACAAAGGTATTATAGTTCACTTTCCTTTGCCTCCCAATACCCATGATGCAATACTGCTGCTGGCTTAACCTCATCAACAGCAACACTAACGTGAACACAGATCACACGTGTCAAACTCGAGGCCCGGGGGCCAAATGTGGCCCTCCATACCATTTAATGTGGCCCACGAGAGCATAAAAGGTCAGAGTGTCTAAAAAAAATAGGTCAAAAGTGTATAGCCCTGAGCTGTACAAGATGGAATGAAGGTTACTGTTCTTTAAGATCACATGCAATAATGTTTGAGTGTACTATACAGGACTTTGGTGTGAAAAGTGTATTCAGTGTAGACTGAATGTAATTGTACTGTAGTAGTGATGAATATATAATCTGCTATTCTTCTGCTTTCAGTCATCCAGTTTGGTTTCGTGACTTTGTTCGTGGCATCCTTCCCTCTCGCTCCTCTCTTTGCTCTGCTCAACAACATCATTGAAATCAGACTAGATGCCAAAAAATTTGTCGCTGAGTTGAGAAGACCGGTGGCAGCAAGAGCCAAAGACATTGGTGGGTTTTCTTCAAGATGGTACGGAAAGAATAATGCATAATTTAATGTTGATGATGGTTATGAAGACATGTTCCTTCAATGCAGATTAAGGAAATGGTCTAAACTGTGTTCTTTGTGTACAGGTATATGGTACAACATACTGAGAGGGGTGGCAAAGGTTGCCGTCATCATTAATGTAAGTGTCAGAATAGAGTTGAGCTTTTTCAGTGTGTCAGACATACATTAGGTGTTATATTAGACACATTGCCTGTGTGGACAAAAGAATAGATGTCTCTATTGTCAGTACATCTACATAGGACCACATCCTTTTAAATCCAGGCAGCATGTAATTTCTGTATATTATAATTCATGTGTACTTTAACGTGGGTAACAGATTAAAAGTAGTGCAGTCCTTCTAAAGAGTATCTGACTAACCTTCCCCCAAAAATAGCCATCAAAGAGGCATGTCTACATTACATGGTAATTAGGAGATGTTGTAGGGATCAAATACTGTAGTCCTCAAGGTTTCAAAGAAAGAAGTTGACCGGCCTTGAAACACAACACGCACACCCATGGTAACCCACCACTGATGGAAATGCTCAGTCCTGTTTCAACCCCTTCCAATTCAAAGTAACAGACAGTAAAAACAAACAGTTTACGAACATTCATAGATACGAACAAATGCGCCTTCATATGTGACTATTGTCCTGCAGTTCCCCTTTCTGCCACAAGCCTCGTAGGGGCAGCACCACTGCGTTCACGCAGCTCTGACACTCGTCTCCCCCTGGTTTGTTGTTTGTTGTTGTCTCTGTTAGCGTCTCAGTGCGTCAGGATTTGCACCGTGGATACTTCACTGTTTATCATGGATGGGTTAGGGTTAGGGTCAGGCAAATAAAGCTATTTTAACATTGCTTCCATTTTCCACGACACGTGTAAGGTGAGCTTTTCAAGCCTAACTACTACATTACTGATTCAGCACAGGCCCAGGGTTCACACTGAGTGAGTATAAATAAACTGAGACTGTATTGTGATTATATATTCTATTAGGCTACAGAGAGTCATTTCATAACATTTTTGGTTGGTATGCCTCGTGATTTTTTGCAGTGAAAAAATTGCCTTAAAAAAGGTCAGAAAACACTTTTCTAGTTGATGTTCCAACAGAGTCCAGGTTCATCCAGCTGAGGGGAGCCTGTGACGATACTGCTGTTATTAGTAACTGCTTTATGTGTTTGTTGAATGCTTGATAATAATACATGGATGGATGGATGGATGGATGGATGGATGGATGGATGGATGGATGGATGGATGGATGGATGGATGGATTGAAGGATACAGTAGAAATCTTACCTGTGTGTTACCCCTGCAGCTTGTGGCAGATTTTGAGGGAAGCTGTCGCATTAAGTCTAATAGCATGTATACCTGCTTATGCAAGCCAATTTTGTGGCAGATAGGCCAGATAGAGTCAGTGTCTTTATGGTTGTAGTTAGACGATTGGGGTTGTTGTCTTCAATACATGTTCCCCACCATGTAGTTGGTTAATTCAAGGCACAATTAGAGCTGCATGGATGACTGTATAGTGGAAGGAGGAAGAAAGGCAACCGGACCCCAGCCGATGATTAGGTTAGGGTTGATACTGGTGGGATGGGAGGAGCAGGTCCACAGTGGATGGGGGGATGAGGGATAAATCTGAGAAAACCTATAAGGATATAGAGCACAGAGACTCCAAAGAAGTGGAGTTAGTAAAGGTGTGATTGGAGACTTGGAGAGTGAGATCAGAGAGGAGGAGGAGTAACAGAAATGGTTGGAGAGAAGGAGGAAGAGAGTAACTCAGTAAGTCTAGATGTTGAGTCTCCAACAGTGTAGGTCTATGAGAAAAAAACTAAGCAGCCTAAGTTGCCTTAATTGTAAAATTTTTGAAAAAGAAATGTTTTAAGTCTAGTCTTAAATAGTGAGAGGGTGTCTGCATCGTGAACTGAGGAAGGGAGGTGGTTCCACAATAGAGGGGCTTGATAGCTAAACCAGTAGGCCAGTATGTTGAGAGCGTAATGCTCTAGATGGATTATATGGACCTAAAAGTTCCTTCAGATAGGTCGGTGCCTGGCCATGAAAGGCTTTGTAAGTGAGGAGGAGTATTTTAAAATCTATCTTAGCTTTCACAGGAAGCCAATGCAGAGAAGCAACACAGGAGAAATATGGTCTCTGGGACTGTTCCTGGTCTCTGGTACTGGTCTGCACATCATTCCGTTTTAAAATATGCCTGATTTTAGCAATATTTCAGAGATGGAAAAAGGCCGTTCTAGAAACCTGCTTAATGTGTGTGTTAAACAAGAGATCCTGATCAAAGATGACACCTAGGTTCCTCGCAGTGGTTTTGGCCTCAAACGTGATACCATCCAAGGTTATTACATCACTTGGTACTACATCCCTAACAGTTTTTGGGCCGAGTCAATTACCCCAGTTTTACCAGAATTTAGATGCAAAAAGTTATTGGTCATCCAATCTTTAATCTCTTTGATACACGCCTGTAATTTGCCCAACTGATTGACTTCATCAGGTTTAATCGATTGATACAATTGCATATCATCGGCATAACAATGGAAATATGGAGTGTTTCCTTATCAAACTACCAAGAGGAAGCATGTACAAGATAAACAGTATTGGACCAAGAACCGAGCCTTGAGGAACTCCATAGCTAACTGTAGTGGACTGGGAGGAGTCATTATTAACATTAACAAACTGGGAACGGTCAGATAGATTGGACTTAAACCACCTCAGTGCTGATCCCTTAATACCAATTGTTTGGTCCAGTCGTGCCAGAAGAATATTGTGGTTGATGGTGTCAAAAGCTGCACTAAGATCCAAGAGAACCAATATAGAAACAAGTCCTCTGTCTGCATCAGGGCTTTGAACCAGAATTTTTTTGCCAATCGGTTCGTTCCGAACAGAAACGGAATTATAACGTTTCCGGTTTTGCGTTCCACCCATAAACCGACGTTCCTGAACCGGTTAGAACAAAAAAATAAAGTTCCTGAACCGTTAATAACGTTCCTTGTAAATATAAATATGCAGGTGCCGTATTTTACGCACCATAACACGCGATTAAAAGCCTTAAAATTTCTCAAAAATCAACGCTGCTCCTTTTAACATGAAGCGTCTTCTGTGTTCACTGAGTTACAAAATCTGTAAAAATGTTTTTGTGTGACTTTAGTCAGCGATCCGCCAGATCGACCATTGTCCACCGACATAGGACGTATTACGTCACTACGTACGCCGGCAGCGATGGACCAATCAGAGAACGTAACGCGAGGCTCCGTCCGGCACACCTCCGGTAGGTACCGGTATAGGGTAATGCCGGTACTGGACCGCAGGTATGCTGTTAACCACATTTGTTTGGCTGAAGACCCCCGACAATGACGTCAGCGAAGAGACACGCTTACGACGCGTGTCTCATCGGTGTAAACAGAGCCTTTAACGTGAAGCTGCGTGGGTCGTGGAGCAATGGATGAGAGACGTGAACACATGTTTACCAGGACTGGAGGCAGTGCCGAGCGAGTTACCCCCCCACAATATGTGGTGGATTGGGGATCCTGGACTAACGTGTCTGCTTCGACTTTTGTCCGATGTTTGAAGCCGGCATCATTACCGGACAGACACCCGGAAACGTGACGTCACTGATAGAGAAATCACCGAGCTGTTCAATGGAGACCGAAGATGAGGACTTGGAAGGATTTAGTACAGATTTATGAAAAAATAAAGAAATAAAAACATATTTAAAAAATAATGTTTTTAAATTTAAATACGTAGAACAACACAGTTCAACCACAGTCACCTTTTAGCTTCCGTTAGCTAGCATGTACCGAACAATAATGAGCGCTGTGTGTCCGGTTAAAGTACAGAAATAAACTCCGTTATTTAGATTGAGCCTCTTTATACAATGAGCTGAATGGAGCGCAAAATACGGTAACTTAAGGACCTTTAAATTGGCTACTAAAGCAAATGTAGCCGCAAGAGGGCACAAGCCAGTGTCTTATTGTGCCGGTCCCAAGCCCGGATAAATACAAAGGGTTGCGTCAGGAAGGGCATCCGGCGTAAAACTTTTGCCAAATCAGAGATGCGAATCAAACCTATGACTTCCATACCGGATCGGTCGAGGCCCAGGTTAACAACGACCGCCATTGGCGCTGTTGACCTACAGGGCGCCGGTGGAAATTGGATTACTGTTGGTCGAAGAAGAAGAGGAGGAAAGTGCGTTCGCACGAAGAAAGAGAAGAGGAGCGCCAAGAGTATAGGACTAAGAGTAGGGACGTTGAATGTTGGAACTATGACAGGAAAAGGTAGAGAGTTGGTCGACATGATGCAGAGGAGGAAGGTAGACATACTGTGTGTCCAGGAGACCAGGTGGAAAGGTAGCAAGGCTAGAAGTTTAGGAGCAGGGTTCAAGTTGTTCTATCATGGTGTAGATGGGAAGAGAAATGGAGTAGGAGTTATCTTGAAGGAGGAGTTTGTTAGGAATGTCCTGGAGGTAAAAAGAGTGTCAGATAGAGTGATGAGTCTGAAGCTAGAAATAGAAGGTGTGATGTTCAATGTTGTTAGTGGGTATGCTCCACAGGTAGGATGTGAGCTGGAGGAGAAGGAGAAATTCTGGTTGGACTTTGATGAAGTGATGCAGAGCATACCTAGAAGTGAGAGAGTTGTCATTGGTGCAGACTTCAATGGACATGTTGGTGCAGGTAACAGAGGTGATGAGGAAGTGATGGGCAGGTTTGGTATCCAGGAGAGGAATGCAGAAGGACAGATGGTAGTTGACTTTACAAAAAGGATGGAAATGGCTGTAGCGAATACTTTCTTCCAGAAGAGGCAGGAACATAGGGTGACCTATAAGAGTGGTGGTAGGAGCACACAGGTAGACTACATCTTGTGTAGACGATGTAACCTGAAGGAGATCAGTGACTGCAAAGTAGTGGTAGGCGAGAGTGTAGCCAAACAGCATAGGATGGTGGTGTGTAGGCTGACTCTGGTGGTGAGGAAGATGAAGAGGACAAAGACAGAGCAGAAGACGAAATGGTGGAAGCTAACAAAGGAAGGGTATTGCATGACCTTTAGGAAGGAGTTAAGACAGGCTCTGGGTGGTCAGGAGGTGCTTCCAGATGACTGGACAACTACAGCTAATGTGATCAGGGAGACAGGTAGGAGAGTATTTGGTGTGTCATCTGGAAGGAAAGTAGATAAGGAGACTTGGTGGTGGAATGAGGAGGTACAGGAGTGTATACAAAGAAAGAGGTTAGCTAAGAAGAAGTGGGACACTGAGAGGACTGAGGAGAGTAGACAGGAGTACAGGGAGATGCAGCGTAAGGTGAAGGTAGAGGTAGCAAAGGCCAAACAAGAAGCTTATGATGACTTGTATGCTCGGTTGGACAGTAAGGAGGGAGAGACTGATCTATACAGGCTGGCAAGACAGAGAGATAGAGATGGGAAGGACGTGCAGCAGGTTAGGGTGATTAAGGACAGGGATGGAAATCTATTGACAGGTGCCAGCAGTGTGATGGGAAGATGGAAAGAGTACTTTGAAGAGTTGATGAACGTGGAAAATGAGAGAGAACAAAGACTAGAAGAGGTGACTGTTGTGGACCAGGATGTAGCAAAGATTAGCCAGGATGAAGTGAGGAGAGCACTGAAGAGGATGAAGAGTGGAAAGGCAGTCGGTCCTGATGATATACCTGTAGAGGTTTGGAAGTGTCTAGGAGAGGTGGCAGTAGAGTTTCTGACTGGGTTGTTCAACAGGATCTTAGATAGTGAGAAGATGCCTGAGGAGTGGAGGAGAAGTGTGCTGGTGTCCATTTTTAAGAACAAGGGAGATGTGCAGAGTTGTGGCAACTACAGAGGAATAAAGCTGATGAGCCATACAATGAAGTTATGGGAAAGAGTAGTGGAAGCTAGACTAAGGGCAGAAGTGAACATTTGTGAGCAGCAGTATGGTTTCATGCCAAAAAAGAGTACTTCAGATGCAGTATTTGCTTTGAGGATGTTGATAGAGAAGTACAGAGAAGGCCAGAGGGAGCTGCATTGTGTTTTTGTAGATCTGGAGAAAGCTTATGACAGGGTGCCCAGAGAGGAACTGTGGTATTGTATGAGGAAGTCTGGAGTGTCAGAGAAGTATGTTAGAGCGGTGCAGGACATGTATGAGGACTGTAAGACAGTGGTGAGGTGTGCTGTAGGTGTGACAGAGGAGTTCAAGGTGGAGGTGGGACTGCATCAGGGATCAGCTCTGAGCCCCTTCTTGTTGCTATGGTGATGGACAGGCTGACGGACGAGGTTAGACAGGAATCTCCATGGACTATGATGTTTGCAGATGACATTGTGATCTGCAGTGAGAGTAGGGACGAGGTGGAGGAGAAGCTAGAGAGGTGGAGGTTTGTCCTGGAAAGGAGAGGGATGAAGGTTAGCCGCAGTAAGACAGAGTACATGTGTGTGAATGAGAGGGACCAAAGTGGAAGAGTGAGGTTACAGGGAGAAGAGATCAAGAAGGTGGAGGATTTTAAGTACTGAGGGTCAACAGTCCAGAGCAATGGAGAGTGGGGAAAAGAGGTGAAGAAGCGTGTCCAGGCAGGATGGAATGGGTGGAGAAAAGTGTCAGGTGTGATGTGTGATAGAAGAGTTTCAGCTAAAATGAAAGGAAATGTGTACAAAACTGTGGTGAGACCAGCGATGTTGTTTGGTCTAGAGACAGTGTCACTGAGGAAAAGACAGGAGACAGAGCTGGAGGTAGCAGAGATGAAGATGCTGAGGTTCTCTCTGGGAGTGACCAGGAAGGATAGGATCAGGAATGAGTACATCAGAGGGACAGCACATGTTAGAGGTTTTGGAGATAAAGTCAGAGAGGCCAGACTGAGATGGTTTGGACATGTCCAGAGGAGAGATAGTGAATATATTGGTAGAAGGATGCTGAGTTTTGAACTGCCAGGCAGGAGGCCTAGAGGAAGACCAAAGAGGAGGTTTATGGATGTAGTGAAAGAGGACATGAAGGTAGTTGGTGTGAGAGAAGAGGATGCAAAGGACAGGGTTAGATGGAGGCGGTTGATTCGCTGTGGCGACCCCTGAAGGGAAAAGCCAAAAGGAAAAGAAGAAGAAATTGGCCACTAAAGCAGTTAGTTTATATACTATATACTATAATTATAGATATACCCCTACCCTACAGTAAACAGTACCACAGCACTACACCTCTACTTTATGACAGTTATATCACTGTAGTTAAGGCTTATGCCTCCTACTTAGACACTACATGACATAAGACCAGAATAACTTCCACCATGTCATTTATTGCTGAACAACAGATCTTCATTGTTCTTCTCCCATAGGTCAACAATGCTACAAAGCGCTGGCAGTATGGGAACACACTGCTCTGAAAATGACTGCAGCCAATGAGTTCATGTCTAAATCAGACATTTGTGACTTACTTACTGCAGTGTTTACCTGTTATGATTAAACTGACTGGGAGACTTCCCTTTTCCTAACTGCTGCTGATAGACGCTACTTCTCTCTGCTCTCATCCCGCGTCCAGAGAATGACAGGAAGTGAAACATCAGGTCAAATATTTTTTTCAAGAATGAAAAAAAACCCGGTATTAACCTGTTCACAATTATTTTCTGTTCCGATTCTGTTCTGGAACATTAAAAAATATAAAGTTTCCTGCTTTCGTTTTTGTTCCATGAACCGGTTCAAAGCCCTGGTAAATACCTGGAAATTCTAACTGAAAATATGACGGAGTGTTGAATCTTTGATCAATTATTTGGAACCTGCTGCATAAGAAATTAATGGTCAATGAAAAACAATGAAAAATAGGCAATATTTTAGAAAATGCAGTTGACAACTAAATCTAGGATGTGCACAATCTGACATTATAAAATGTTGATGTTAAACTTCTTCAAAAGAAAAACAATGGAATAATAATTAAACGAATAAAGACCTTCAAGAAGAACATATCCTGTTCACACTGGATAAACATCTTGTTTCTTTGGATGCTACAATTCAGAGATTTGTTTTACTCCAGCTACAGTATATCTTGTATTTTTTCTCATGCCACATCATTTCGTTTCCATAAAATGAAATATTAATTCCCAATAGTATAACTCCCATTTGTGTCTCTAATCTCTCACTCTCTCAACCACCATCTGTAGGCGTTTGTCATCTCCTTCACCTCAGACTTCATCCCTCGCATGGTTTACCAGTACATGTACAGCCCTGATGGCTCCATGCATGGATTTGTCAACCACACGCTGTCTTATTTCAATGTCAGCCACTTCCAGGAGGGCAAAGAACCCATGGATCCTCTGCACCTGGGCTACCACGTGGAGATCTGCAGGTGTGACAACCATAGCAGAATAACTCCTTAAACTAATGCACACAGAGCAGAATGTCCATTAATGCCAGTGGGCCACTCAAACAGAACAGATAAGGTCACTAAGTGAAGATCTTTGAACATTAGTCTCGCCTACCAGTCAATAAATTTGTCCAACTAGAAGTGATTCAGCTCCAGTTTTAAATTTGTTTGACATCTTCAGCAAAAAGGATGAGATCATTAAAGTGTGTCATAAAACACACATCATTAACATGTGATTATGTTTCTGAAGGTATAAGGACTACAGAGAACCCCCTCTGTCTGCCACTCCATATGAGATCTCCAAGGAGTTCTGGACAGTGTTGGCTGTCCGACTGGCCTTCGTCATTGTGTTCCAGGTATGTGGTCCTACATGCAGAAAGTAGATGCTGCTGTTCTTCTAAGCTTATCAGAAACACTGATTCTTCGTTCGGTCGTTCATCTTCAGAACTCGCTTCTTCTGCTGCCATGGGTTGCTGGAGCGCATCCCAGCAGACTGTAGTGACTGCAGAGAGGCAGCAGAGGTAGAAGGAGAGGAGGTGTGCAGGAGGTCTGGTATGACCAGCATGGGGAGGGGGAGGTTACCTGGCTGTACAGCAGTCTTTGCCATACTAGGTGATGGTCCTCCACCATTCCAGACCTCCTGCACCCAGTTACACTCAGCTGGTTCTCCAGTCTCCTCCTGTAGTCGTCTCTCAGGCAGAGAGTTTCTTCTTGTTGAGTCTTCCTCATTGTCTCCTTGTTTCCACCCCTGAAATCCCAGTTTTTCCTGTTTAGGACAGTCTTGACGTCCTTGGTTACCCAGGGCTTATTGTTGAGGTAATACGTGCTTAACACACAGAAGTTAAGCATGTTGTAGCCCCCTGACATGTTCTACATGCGAGCACACAATGACATCTCAGTCTGTGGTCCGGAACCGGCCCCTGGGTGTCTCCTCAGCTTTCAGAGATATCCTGACCTGCTGGGTCGTTTCTGGCAGTCTCCTCTTCAGATGGATGTACAGTACAGTAGGTGGGCTGCAGATGGACTGGGCTATGATCAGATTTACCTACTGGGGGGAGAGGGTGGATGTATGTCTCCTGGGCATTGGTGTAAAACAGATCAATAGTTCTTCCGTGTGGGGTAGTCCACACAATGGATCATCGTTGGTCGTGTTGAGTCTAAGGTGAAGATGGTGAACAGAGCCTTCAGGAACCAGGTCTGTAGAGCAGAGGTAGTGGTGCAGATGGTCTTACTGCTGTCTCAGGTCTGCCAGAGTGGTACGTAGACATCGAAGACAGTGATACCAGGTAGTAAAGCCTGATGCTAACAGTGGATAGCTCCGGATTGCGATTGCAAAGCATTGTTTTCGCCGTCACATGTCCCAGGTGGCACCATCAGTCATTTGTATGAATAAAGGGTCCACCTCCTTTCTGCACCATTCAAATTAAATATGAGTTCCCAAACAATATCAACAATATAATTTCTTACAGTGATAATAAGATGTGATTATGTTGCAGAATTATGTTGATGTCAAGAATGTTTTTACAATGAATTTGATATCAGAAAGACTCTTTCATCCAGTGAGTGAAGGTCCCAGACCCCTTTGATGAAATTGTTCCATTTTTTGGACATGTGGAGTTAGAAGAACATTATAAACTGTGCTGTCATGACAATTTTTTATCTTAATCATCTTTTAAAAACTTGTTTTTACCCAATGATATACATGTTTTTTGCATGTAAGATCTTATCAGCGGTCACAAATGAAGTGATATATTACAGTGCCAAAGTGTAAGCAGATGTAATCTACATGTTACCATCAGTTATGACATAGCTCTACATGTAGCTCAACTTGCTAATGTTGTATTCTCATTACCCAGTGAAATGCAAATCACCCGCATTCACATCATTCCATTAACTTTGTATATAATAGCGTTGTGTCCGTTGTGAATGTAGCATTTGAGCTATCCACCTGTGATTCAATGAATGATAATAGGTACAAACTGTACATTTGATGACCATATTGATGAGAAGGGTATTGTTTTCTTTGTGTTTTCTTGTGATTTCATCTTTCCTGTAACCCAACATAATGTTGTTCACAATTGCATTTCTTTTTCCCAGAATGTTGTGATGCTGATGAGTGACATTGTGGACTGGCTAATTCCAGACATCCCCAAAGATATCACCCTACAGATTCACAAGGAGAAGATCCTGTTGGTTGACCTCTTCATGAAAGAAGAGCAAGGCAAGATCCACATCCTTGAGAGAACGTTGTCTCCGAGCGACAAGGACGCCTGCAGCAGGAGCCACAACAACAACACGACGGCTCACCCCCGTTCTGTCCTGAACACCAACAGCAATGTCTGAGGCCAACAGGAGTCCATCGTTAGGCCAGGCTCTCGTCACACAGGCCAGCCTAAAGTTTTGTTCTTGTTTAAAACATTCCAGCAGCAGGGCGAGCAGCTGGCCAATGAGGTGAAGGTTTGGGTCCAAATCTATTGTGGTCATAGTCAGCTCTATCTATACAGTAATCCCTCGTTACTCGAGGTTAACGCGTTCCAGGACCACCCATGAAAAACGAAATTCTGAGATAAAGCGACAAACTATTTATCTTATTATTTAGGGTAATTTAAACGTTTCTGAACCCCCCCCATACTGATGTTACACCACCTTCTATCTGTATTACCTTTAAAACACTCTGATAGACTGTTTAAAACACTTCTGTGTTCAAGGAAAGTCGCAGGAGGAACTATGAGTCAGAACGCAGTGCACACATGGATGCTGTCAGCCAATAGAAAGCGTGTACAGTATCACGTGACTACCTACTAAAAATCCATTATGCAGTGAAGCCGTGCATCTTGATGCGTGAATAAGCGAAGGATTACTGTATATAAAGTACCAATATTTCCTACCTTTACATCATTGTAGGCTTTCAAATGACATCATCAGCAAAAAAAAAAGTTTGATTATTAGTATTATTCACCTGATCTGACTGAAAAACCTACCGATCATGTGCAGGTGCATAATACAAGGGGCGGTCGGGTTTGTTTGAGAGCTCCTCTGCCTTCACCAGCAACGTTGACAAGGTTTTATAATTACTAAAGCTCAGATAAAATAATTTATACCTCTATAACTATATAAACTATAACTATATATCTCAAATTTCCAAAATTACTAGCAATTTAATGTTCTGGACTAATGTTAGATTTCACATTTCAATTTATTAGAAGACATAGGTAGACAGATGCACCAGGAGGTACTGGGTCAAACAGAATCCATGTTTTATTTCTCTGTGTCACATGAGGGACAGTTTGGGGGGGCAGGGTTGCAATGAAATGGGTGACATTAAGTCATTGTTTGACCACTGCGAGCAGATTTTGCTGTTTGTTGGGTTTTTATTTTATTTTATTGGTGCAGGGGAGGGACAAAACTGGTTGTCTGTATATTTTTGAAACATGTTTTTGTTATGTTTGAAAATGTGTTTCTGGAAATATAAAAGGGACAGAGATCCCTCCCTCCTAAACATTTGCAATTGACATGACTTTTAACTTCTGCCCCCTCTGATTTTTACTGTGGGTGAAAAAAGTGATTTGTGGTGGCCGCTTGCCTTTTTGTACGCTGCAAAAGGGAGGACAAATAATGATGAGCGTCATGAAAATGTTGTTTGAAAAAGATAAATGCCAACAATGTGGATCACATTAAAGATGTTAGTTTTCAGGCTTTTGGACAGTGAACTGGATCATTTGAGGTCATTAGATTGTGGGTCGGAGGAGTCAGAACCAGCTGGAGTGAGGATATTCTATCATAATCTTACAAGCATTTATTTGAAACTGTGTAAAATTGCTTTCATTGAACAGACAAAACAGAAGCACAAATTAAAAAGCTGTGCAGGATTAGAATGTCTAAAGGTTTCAGTGTCAGTAAAATACTATGTCCAGCCCTATTATTCAGATAATGAAAAGACTTGGTCATTTACACAGTAACCTGTAGATAAGCACATATATTTAAGAATATTTATAATAATGCATGCTTTGATTTGCTATGTGTACACAAATCTCCTGCATATGATTTATACATGTGTATAAAACTGACATATATTAAAAAAAATGTACACAAGTATCCAAGTGTAAATGGCTTTTCAATTTATAAGTTAAAAGTTCAAGCTGATCATTTATTAACACATTATTTTACTGAATTGAAATCCACAGTAAACTAATTAAAGGTCCCATATTGTGCTTTTTAAATTCATGTCATTCAGCTGCCAGACGTCCAGCTAATCCTCCTCTGCTCTGTGAAGGTCTGTTTTAATGGGGCGTAGCTCTCAGCTCCATCTCTCCTCCCCCCTCTGAGCTTTCCCTATTCCCTCCCCCCTCTGAGCCGACCAATCAACACTGCCCTGCCCCGCGTGTTCCAGTTTGTTAGTTTACCACTCCAATGCGCCTGTATTACAGATCGATCGATCACCATCGTCTGCAGCTTTAACGTTCAGTAACTTCACCGCTACGTCTTTCCATGGAATTCTCGTGTTTTCCACTCTTGTTTTCATGATATAACGGTAGATTTTTCGGCGCTAAGCGTCGACCTGCTTCCTCAGTCTTTGCTGAACAAAAACTCGTGGGTCATTGTGTAAACGTGATCAGACCGGCCGGTCAGATAACTACACTGTTTTCTGAAAATCGCCAAGGACAACGAGAGCTCGTGGATAACAAGGGAGCTAAGCTAACGCAAACTAATGAAACATGGGAATTTACTGGTAAGACCAAGTTTTTCTCTTGTATTCTCATGTATGTGTGTGTGTTTGTGTGTGTGTGTGTGGATACACACAGCTCTCCGATCAATAACGACAATTGTTCTGAATTAGTAATTAATGTGTAACTGGTTATGTGTTCTCTGTGATGCTAGAGACAGCCTCCCGCGGACACACACACACACAAAGCACACACACACACACACCGACTGCTAACTAGTTAGCCAAATGCTAGCTGACTTCAACAGCTTATTAGGAAGTTTCAGTGTGTAGCTCTGATCCAGGTCGTTGCCACACACTGCTACCGTAAGATTGACTTACTGCAGTGTTTACCTGTTATGATTGAACTGGGAGACTTCCCTTTTCCTAACTGCTGCTGATAGACGCTACTTCTCTCTGCTCTCAGTGAATGACAGGAAGTGAAACATGAGGTCAAATATTTTTTTCAAGAACGAAAAAAAAAAAAAACGGTATTAACCGGTTTACAATTATTTTCTGTTCCAATTCTGTTCCGGAACATTAAAACATTAAGTTTTCATTTTTGTTCCTGCCAAAATACCAAAAGTTTCCAGTTTTTGTTTTCGCTCCATGAACCGGTTCAAAGCCCTGTTTTAAAGTAATGAAAATCAATTTAATCCAATCCAGCATTGAAAAAAAAAGCCCCAAACCCCACAAAGTTCTGAAAACAAAACATATTTATCAACCAATAGACACTCAAACCTTACCTGTGCAAATTTAAACACATGAAATAAAAGAAATGGGACTGTTTAGACTACAAACGAGACATCCAATATCAATGTGGATGGGCTAAAAATCGGATATTGGCGACCAGTCAGAACAAGAAGTATAAATTGGAGGAATCTTGGCAAAACAGACTCAAAACTTGTCGAAAGACCCTCTGCTAGGCCGTACCAACATATTACTCTAATAATGCTAATAGAGGTGAACAAGACACTTTGAATGTGGGGTGAATCCTCATGGATGGAGGCAGATAAAGACAGACCACTGTGGGGTATGAGAAATAGGAAATGGACCAACAAACCAACTTCCTTCACTCAATTCTTGGAGTGACATCCCTTGTGGACAGCCAGACATGTTGCCCGGGGCAATACTGGGGCCATACCGGGCCAATCCGCAGCAGCGGCTGGCGGACCATTTGTAGTAGTCTGAGGTGCACAAGAGTTGGACCCGGCCTGTTTCCAGGTGGAGCGGCACTGGAAAGGTGAGAGTCCAGTGGAGAAGTCAGGCATGGTGCTGTGTGAGTATTTGACCTACAGGACTTGTTTGGACCAGGAGGATCGGCTGTAGGTAGTAAGACAACACAGTCCCATTTCCCACTCCTGGTTCATCAGGATGAGGTAAACTCCCTCCTCCTTTCTCCACACCACCTGTACACCTGAGTGGAGTTAGGTCAGCACTCTGACTGCAGGGTGGAGCTGACTGCTCTATACCTGTGCTGGTAGCTGCCATCCTCTCTATCTGGTAATGTCTGCGTCTGGTTTGTCTCTGTTGGGTTGTCTGCTGACTGGGGTGTGTGAATCAGGGTATTTGTGTCACTCACCTTCTCTCCGATCATTGCACGCTGCAATCCTCCAATATCCTGGTCTTTGTGGTGGTCTACTGGCCGTGGTGTTTAGACCAAGTGGTCTGTCGTGCGTCTTTGTTCCCGAAGGTAGGCCGGCTTTTGATTTGAGTGGTTCAGCAGCTGATTTGGGTCATCGCAGAACTCTTCTGGTCTATAATTAGACCCAGTGTCTCTAGACCCAGTGTCTTGGTGACTTTATTGTCACGTGTGAGGTTAGGACCCAAATGCAGGACACCAGAGGAAAAGTTCTCATTCATAGTTTAATCAGACAAAACACAATCCAGGAAACACAGAAAATATCAAATAGTCCAACAAACTCGAAGCGTGGGGAGGGTAGAACATAATCTGACCAGTAAATAAAAGCCTCAGGCTAACCAGCCTGATGAGGCACAGGTGTGGAGATGAAGCACAGGTGTGGCGACGAGACTCCGCCCACAAATTCAGCCCCGCCTCCTGCCACACTCCAGCACAGCAGAGCAACATGACAAATACAGAACCGTGAAACTTGTGCCCAAGAACAACATGAAGCCATCAGACCTCACCGTGAAACGAGTCAGTTTCACTTCAGTTCTATTTGTCATTGAAAATCAATTCATTTTGCAATAAGACTACAATAAAAATACGATAACCAAGCAAGAACATTTAAAAGAAAATTGAATGCTAGAGGATTTTGTGGGAAATCAAGTGGGAGTTACCGATCATCTACATCACTTACTGTTTACAAGGAACTCTGAGCCAAGAACCCTGAGGAGGATGGTTTCAGGTGATGGGCATTATCTGTCCGTAAAATACACACAAATCAAAGACTCAGTGTTATAACAGGAGCTTTATTCTCTCTAAGAATAATCATTCAACTACAAATTCATCAAATCAGTGAAGGTTATCTCAAAATAAGAGTGTGAGCTCCCACACCTCCAAACTGATGAGTGAAAACGTAGATATGAGTATATAGCTTATTGTATATACAGTAATCCCTCATTACTCAGTTAATGCGTTTTGCGGGAACTACACGCAAAAATGAAATTCCGCGATATAGCGACAAACTACTTATTTTATTATTTAAGGTAATTTAAACGTTTCTGAACCCTCCCCATACTGATATCAGACCACCTTCTATCTGTGTTAACTTTTGCCACACTCTTACAGATTATTTAAAGCACGTTTAAGTGCTAATACACGGAAGTGCGCCGAGTTCTGTGAGTCTCAGAGCTCAGCGCACACGCAGGTGCCGTCAGCCAATAGAATGTGCGTACGGTATCACGTGACTACCTACTGAAAATCAGTGATGAGGTGAAGCCATGCATGTTGAGGGATAACTGTATAGCTATCCCATATACAGGAAAGCTACGCACGTGAGCTACGAGGCTCTGTGATGGTAGCATTATATATGTTTTAACTCTGGTTTCATCTCCCTGGATCATGCAGGTAAACTTGGTTTTAAGGTATGGGAGCTGACACTCTCATTGGTAGAATTTATTCATTCGTTCATTTTCTACCTGGTTCAGTCGCGGGGAGCTGGAGCCTATACCAGCAGACTGAGGTCATGAGGCAGGGGAAACTCCGGGCGCAACGCCAGTGCACCACAGAGCCACACAGAGACACATCTATGAATAATCGCGGGGCTGAGTACAGTTCCTTACTGCGGATCCACATTAAGCCTGTCTAGGGAAGACAATATGTCCTAAGGGGACTTGAACCACACACTTATCACCATGTGCTCTAGATCGATTGGGCCACACAACTTGTCTTCGTTTTTTAGAAATTCATCTAACAATCAGCATTTTTCATATTAAAACAACACAGAATATCTGTAATCACAATGACAAAAGTTTAGTGTTACAAAATAATTTGTTGTGTAGCAAGAACGAGAAAAAATACCATTATAGCATGACAGCAATCTTGTTACAGTACTTCTTCTTATTAAAATGTGAATCTGACACAATGGTGGCAGTGATCTGAAATCAAACCAGTCAGAAATGTGAAATATGGTAGTTAAGCAGATGCAAACAGACATAAACAGCTTTTATTACATTATCTCTGCTCCATAAACCACTGAACTGTCAAGTTGTGATGGTTTCTTGAACCGTCACTGGATGGACATCAGCGGTTTAAGAAAATGGTAGGAACGTCCTGTCTTCCACCAAAGAGTGTGAGAGGTTCCTCAGCTCTCTGGCATGGTAGACTGTCTTGTATCCGAGGACATCAAGAAGCTGCTGACAGGCGGTCTGAGTGTAGACCACCATGTCAAAGGTGAGCTTTACCCTCCAGTTTTCTGCGTTAGCAGCAGAATCGCGAACGGTGGTGAACTTCTGACGGGATGAGAGATCCCGGCTGCCTCGAGTGTTGTTCAGGATCCAGTCTTCCACACTTTGATCAAGAACCAGACCGAGGAAACTATAGAGCTCTCTGGTCTTCTGGAGGGGAAACCTGGCCAGGTCCTCATACCTGAATGACAAAGAGCTCATTAATTCATTCATTTATTCTAAGTCCTGGACATGCCAGAGTAGAGATGGGGTAACACAGTCTTACACACTTCTTTGACTGATTACTAGAGTGTGCTACTACTAAAGCTCAGATAATGAATATCTCACAAATAGTGTGACAGGTATACTAAAAACAACTTTGAATAACATAGCTCCATTAAAAATGAAAACGAAAAACCAGCGAAGTTCAGCCCCATAGTTCAACTCGTTAGCACACAAGTTCAAACAACGCTCCCCCAGACCGGAGAGAATTTGGCGCGCGGTAGAAACTGACATAGCCAATGCAACCTGGAAAGATAGCTTTATGTCATATGAGTAGGCTATTAATAGAGGCAGAAATACTTACTACTCTACATTAATAGAGGAAAATAAGGAACCCGTGCTGTAAAGGAACCCTTAGTTCCTTTACAGCACGTAGCCAGGCTAACTAAGCAACACAACCATTCCTTTGACAGTGATAACTTCAAGTTCTGTCAGAACCAAAGTCTTAGGGATGACATCCGTCATATTCTGCCATACATCAATCCCATAGCAGAGGAATGGGTTAAAACTACAAATTATCTGGAGTGTTTTTCGCAAATGGAACACTCCGATTTAAATTCCCTAATTTCCCCTGCTAAACCCACCACCAGTCGGGTAGACAAAATTCCAACTATGCTTCTTAAAGAGGTATTCCCATTAGTAAATAAACCCGTATTGTCAATAATCAATTAGTGCTTAAAAATAGGTTATGTGCCACAATCTTTAAGAAACCAAACCCAGACGTTAGCCTCATCTCCAACCTGACATTCCTGTATGAGATTCTACAGAACGAAGTGGCCAAACAGCTGAAGGGCTATTTACTGGAGAATCATTTGTTAGAGGACTTTCAGTCAGGATTCAGAACAAACTACAGTAGTGGCTGCACTGCTAAGAGTTACGTTTGACCTTTTAATATCATCAGATAAAGGTCTTCTATCTGTTTTAGTTTTATTGGACCTGAGTGCAGCGTTCAACACTGTTGATCATAATATTTTTCTCAGGAGATTGGAAGATGATGTGGGCATTAAAAACTCAACTGGTTTAGGTCATATCTATCCGACCAATTTCAGTTTACTATCATGTTAATAACAAATGTTCAGAACGAGAGACTCTTTCCTGTGGAGTACCTCAAGGATCTGTTCTGAGGTCAATGTTGTTTAATACATTTGATTGTTTAATAGATGATATGAATGTTTCATATCAGATGATACCCAATTATATCTGTAATTAAAACGTTAAGGATTTCCTTTTTAAACAGAGCCTGTGAATAATCTATCTAATGCCGGCATAGGCCTAGACTCTAAGGGGAACCTCTCACCACACACTGAGCTCAGTCCTCTATATAGGTGGTGTCCAACTGCTACCATCACCAGCATCTGCAGTGTTAGTTTTAGGATTTCTCGAACCAGCTTTTTAATCACTGTTCATCAGCAGCTTCCTCCACATGTTATGAACTAATGGACAAATTCAAAATGCATTATGCTACGTCTGCTCCTGTTGTCTTCGTCTTCTCTTTCTGCCTCTCTCCCACCCCCCTTGTCTCTGTAACTCTGTGCTTTTGTCTCTCCCCCTATTTGTCTTTGGCTCTGTAACACTAATAGTGTATGACTGGTATCTTTGATGATTACTTGAGTACTTCAAACCAAAGAGAAAAAAGATATGCACTTAAACATGTCTAACAGAAGAAAAACTTAGAACATTTGCCTTGAATAACTTAATTGAATAATAATTTCACAAATTTAAATAATTTTAATTGGACTGGACCAAACACATGGTCAATAAATTTAGTGTTTCTTATCGCTGTGTCACGTGTTACTATATCAATGGCAATTTATATTCACACATTCGTCTGTGATCTTTGCCTTGTCTGTTGAATTATAACTGCTTGTCTGAAGCGAAAGAATGGACCTAACTTTATGTCATGTCATGAAACAGATAAACATTATAGGTTTAAACGCAGGAAGAATTAAAACAGGATTGGCAGATTCTAAACTTTCTTCTGGGCCAAGCGAAGATGGTGGTTTATCTAAGCAGGAGGGTAAAGGTTGAAGGTTCTTCTGACTGCAGTGCAGAAGACATTTTAAGAAGAATCACAGCTGATAACTAAATCGTTTATGTTGTTCTAATTTGTCTTTGCATTTTTACTGTATTTTCATTCTTTCAGCAGAATTTTAGAATGAATTTCCTGTCTTTGTAGTTTATTCTGGCTGCCATCATTATTTAATGCATTTAATCTGCAAAAACTTCACAAACAATTTAGTTTACTAGCTGCTAAAGGGTGTATACATTTTTGGACACCCAAGTGGATAACTCAGTCGATCAGTACAAAACCAGTTAGGAGAAAGTTCCTTATTTAAGGATGATGGGTCAGAGCAGCCATGCTTACTTTGTCTCCTGTAAGCACAATCCATGTCCTTCTAACCTGAGCAGAAGATACCGTCCTCTGAGCCAGGAAGGTCTGGACAGGCCTGTGGACACAGACCTCAGGAAGTCCTCACAAACCGTATTGATCTGACCAAGGTCCAGGTTGTGGGGCCGACGTCCTGTCGCTCTCCAAAGACGCCACAGCCGGTAAGTGTCTCGAAAGGTCTCAATGCGAGATGCGAGGATGCCCCGTGGATCCCGAACGAGCTGGACCACCTAATGGGGCATCAGAAATATGCTGCTTACCATGGTACAGACATCTCTGAATACTTACAATACTTACAATACTTACTATAGCACTTAACATAATTTACATCTGGTACTTAAAAGTCCCATATTCTGCTTTTTTTAGTTCATGTCATTCAGCTGCCAGATGTCCAGCTACACCGCACTGGAAATATCTTGCCCCAAACTCATCCGTGGTCTCAATATCTTTGATTGAATATTGATCAAATCACTTCCAGTCCAGACGCTTCGTTTAAATGGGCGTGGCTCTGAGCTCCCTCCGTCAACACCTTCACATGCGTTTTGTTTCCACGTGAATACATGCGCCTACAGTCCGCTTGTACTCACCATAGTCTGGCACTTTTGAACTTTCAGTAACTTGTTACTGTTACTAACATATTCCACTTTTATCTCTCTGATGTTTTTCACTCGTTTTTCATGATGCACTCTTATTTTTTCTCCTTTCTCAGTCAGCTGAAGGCGACTCGTGGCTCATTGTGTAAACATGAGATGGATGATTGACCTGGGAACCAGCCGGTAAACATCCCGGAAGATTTGCAGAATAAAAAACACAGTGATTGCAAATGGGACAGAAATCAGTGGAGACGACACTAGTGATTGCGAACAGGAAGGTAATTAATTGTGTGTACATTTTAATTCTCTTATTTATTCTCTATTATATTTATTACAGTTTCTTTTAGTCCTTCATTCTTAAATTCTCCTTATTCTGACATTGGCTGTGGTTCTTGTCTGGAGAAGAACAACTACAACAAAAACAGATTCCCCTCTTGGGATCAATAAAGTGTGTATCAATATAGCACTTTACTCACACTCACGAGCAATGTAGCCGCAAGAGGGTACAAGCCAGTGTCTTATTGTGCCGGTCCCAAGCCCGGATAAATACAGAGGGTTGCGTCAGGAAGGGCATCCGGCGTAAAACTTTTGCCAAATCAAAGATGCGAATCAAACATATGACTTCCATACCGGATCGGTCGAGGCCCGTGTTAACAACGACCGCCATCGGCGCTGTTGACCTACAGGGCGCCGATGGAAATTGGATTACTGTTGGTCGAAGAAGGAGAGGAGGAAAGTGCGTTCGCACGAAGAAAGAGAAGAGGAGCGCCAAGAGTATAGGACTAAGAGTAGGGACGTTGAATGTTGGAACTATGACAGGAAAAGGTAGAGAGTTGGTCGACATGATGCAGAGGAGGAAGGTAGACATACTGTGTGTCCAGGAGACCAGGTGGAAAGGTAGCAAGGCTAGAAGTTTAGGAGCAGGGTTCAAGTTGTTCTATCATGGTGTAGATAGGAAGAGAAATGGAGTAGGAGTTATCTTGAAGGAGGGAGTTTGTTAGGAATGTCCTGGAGGTAAAAAGAGTGTCGGATAGAGTGATGAGTCTGAAGCTAGAAATAGAAGGTGTGATGTTCAATGTTGTTAGTGGGTATGCTCCACAGGTAGGATGTGAGCTGGAGGAGAAGGAGAAATTCTGGTTGGACTTTGATGAAGTGATGCAGAGCATACCTAGAAGTGAGAGAGTTGTCATTGGTGCAGACTTCAATGGACATGTTGGTGCAGGTAACAGAGGTGATGAGGAGGTGATGGGCAGGTTTGGTATCCAGGAGAGGAACGCAGAAGGACAGATGGTAGTTGACTTTGCAAAAAGGATGGAAATGGCTGTAGTGAATACTTTCTTCCAGAAGAGGCAGGAACATAGGGTGACCTATAAGAGTGGTGGTAGGAGCACACAGGTAGACTACATCTTGTGTAGACGATGTAACCTGAAGGAGATCAGTGACTGCAAAGTAGTGGTAGGCGAGAGTGTAGCCAAACAGCATAGGAATGGTGGTGTGTAGGCTGACTCTGGTGGTGAGGAAGATGAAGAGGACAAAGACAGAGCAGAGGACGAAATGGTGGAAGCTAACAAAGGAAGGGTATTGCATGACCTTTAGGAAGGAGTTAAGACAGGCTCTGGGTGGTCAGGGAGGTGCTTCCAGATGACTGGACAACTACAGCTAATGTGATCAGGGAGACAGGTAGGAGAGTATTTGGTGTGTCATCTGGAAGGAAAGTAGATAAGGAGACTTGGTGGTGGAATGAGGAGGTACAGGAGTGTATACAAAGAAAGAGGTTAGCTAAGAAGAAGTGGGACACTGAGAGGACTGAGGAGAGTAGACAGGAGTACAGGGAGATACAGCGTAAGGTGAAGGTAGAGGTAGCAAAGGCCAAACATGAAGCTTATGATGACTTGTATGCTAGGTTGGACAGTAAGGAGGGAGAGACTGATCTATACAGGCTGGCAAGACAGAGAGACAGAGATGGGAAGGACGTGCAGCAGGTTAGGGTGATTAAGGATAGGGATGGAAGTCTATTGACAGGTGCCAGCAGTGTGATGGGAAGATGGAAAGAGTACTTTGAGGAGTTGATGAACTGTGGAAAATGAGAGAGAACAAAGACTAGAAGAGGTGACTGTTGTGGACCAGGATGTAGCAAAGATTAGCCAGGATGAAGTGAGGAGAGCACTGAAGAGGATGAAGAGTGGAAAGGCAGTCGGTCCTGATGATATACCTGTAGAGGTTTGGAAGTGTCTAGGAGAGGTGGCAGTAGAGTTTCTGACTGGGTTGTTCAACAGGATCTTAGATAGTGAGAAGATGCCTGAGGAAGTGGAGGAGAAGTGTGCTGGTGCCCATTTTTAAGAACAAGGGAGATGTGCAGAGTTGTGGCAACTACAGAGGAATAAAGCTGATGAGCCATACAATGAAGTTATGGGAAAGAGTAGTGGAAGCTAGACTAAGGGCAGAAGTGAAGCATTTGTGAGCAGCAGTATGGTTTCATGCCAAAAAAGAGTACTACAGATGCAGTATTTGCTTTGAGGATGTTGATAGAGAAGTACAGAGAAGGCCAGAGGGAGCTGCATTGTGTTTTTGTAGATCTGGAGAAAGCTTATGACAGGGTGCCCAGAGAGGAACTGTGGTATTGTATGAGGAAGTCTGGAGTGTCAGAGAAGTATGTTAGAGCGGTGGGACATGTATGAGGACTGTAAGACAGTGGTGAGGTGTGCTGTAGGTGTGACAGAGGAGTTCAAGGTGGAGGTGGGACTGCATCAGGGATCAGCTCTGAGCCCCTTCTTGTTCGCTATGGTGATGGACAGGCTGACAGACGAGGTTAGACAGGAATCTCCATGGACTATGATGTTTGCAGATGACATTGTGATCTGCAGTGAGAGTAGGGACGAGGTGGAGGAGAAGCTAGAGAGGTGGAGGTTTGTCCTGGAAAGGAGAGGATGAAGGTTAGCCGCAGTAAGACAGAGTACATGTGTGTGAATGAGAGGGACCCAAGTGGAAGAGTGAGGTTACAGGGAGAAGAGATCAAGAAGGTGGAGGATTTTAAGTACTTGGGGTCAACAGTCCAGAGCAATGGAGAGTGGGGAAAAGAGGTGAAGAAGCGTGTCCAGGCAGGATGGAATGGGTGGAGAAAAGTGTCAGGTGTGATGTGTGATAGAAGAGTTTCAGCTAAAATGAAAGGAAAGGTGTACAAAACTGTGGTGAGACCAGCGATGTTGTTTGGTCTAGAGACAGTGTCACTGAGGAAAAGACAGGAGGCAGAGCTGGAGGTAGCAGAGATGAAGATGCTGAGGTTCTCTCTGGGAGTGACCAGGAAGGATAGGATCAGGAATGAGTACATCAGAGGGACAGCACATGTTAGAGGTTTTGGAGATAAGTCAGAGAGGCCAGACTGAGATGGTTTGGACATGTCCAGAGGAGAGATAGTGAATATATTGGTAGAAGGATGCTGAGTTTTGAACTGCCAGGCAGGAGGCCTAGAGGAAGACCAAAGAGGAGGTTTATGGATGTAGTGAAAGAGGACATGAAGGTAGTTGGTGTGAGAGAAGAGGATGCAAAGGACAGGGTTAGATGGAGGCGGTTGATTCGCTGTGGCGACCCCTGAAGGGAAAAGCCAAAAGGAAAAGAAGAAGAAGAATGTAATTAATTGTGTGTACATTTTAATTCTCTTATTTATTCTCTATTATATTTATTACAGTTTCTTTTAGTCCTTCATTCTTAAATTCTCCTTATTCTGACATTGGCTGTGGTTCTTGTCTGGAGAAGAACAACTACAACAAAAACAGATTCCCCTCTTGGGATCAATAAAGTGTGTATCAATATAGCACTTTACTCACACTCACGAGCAATGTAGCCGCAAGAGGGTACAAGCCAGTGTCTTATTGTGCCGGTCCCAAGCCCGGATAAATACAGAGGGTTGCGTCAGGAAGGGCATCCGGCGTAAAACTTTTGCCAAATCAAAGATGCGAATCAAACCTATGACTTCCATACCGGATCGGTCGAGGCCCGTGTTAACAACGACCGCCATCGGCGCTGTTGACCTACAGGGCGCCGATGGAAATTGGATTACTATTGGTCGAAAAAAGGAGAGGAGGAAAGTGCGTTCGCACGAAGAAAGAGAAGAGGAGCGCCAAGAGTATAGGACTAAGAGTAGGGACGTTGAATGTTGGAACTATGACAGGAAAAGGTAGAGAGTTGGTCGACATGATGCAGAGGAGGAAGGTAGACATACTGTGTGTCCAGGAGACCAGGTGGAAAGGTAGCAAGGCTAGAAGTTTAGGAGCAGGTTCAAGTTGTTCTATCATGGTGTAGATAGGAAGAGAAATGGAGTAGGAGTTATCTTGAAGGAGGAGTTTGTTAGGAATGTCCTGGAGGTAAAAAGAGTGTCAGATAGAGTGATGAGTCTGAAGCTAGAAATAGAAGGTGTGATGTTCAATGTTGTTAGTGGGTATGCTCCACAGGTAGGATGTGAGCTGGAGGAGAAGGAGAAATTCTGGTTGGACTTTGATGAATGATGCAGAGCATACCTAGATGTGAGAGAGTTGTCATTGGTGCAGACTTCAATGGACATGTTGGTGCAGGTAACAGAGGTGTGATGAGGAAGTGATGGGCAGGTTTGGTATCCAGGAGAGGAACGCAGAAGGACAGATGGTAGTTGACTTTGCAAAAAGGATGGAAATGGCTGTAGTGAATACTTTCTTCCAGAAGAGGCAGGAACATAGGGTGACCTATAAGAGTGGAGGTAGGAGCACACAGGTAGACTACATCTTGTGTAGACGATGTAACCTGAAGGAGATCAGTGACTGTAAAGTAGTGGTAGGCGAGAGTGTAGCCAAACAGCATAGGATGGTGGTGTGTAGGATGACTCTGGTGGTGAGGAAGATGAAGAGGACAAAGACAGAGCAGAGGACGAAATGGTGGAAGCTAACAAAGGAAGGGTATTGCATGACCTTTAGGAAGGAGTTAAGACAGGCTCTGGGTGGTCGGGAGGTGCTTCCAGATGACTGGACAACTACAGCTAATGTGATCAGGGAGACAGGTAGGAGAGTATTTGGTGTGTCATCTGGAAGGAAAGTAGATAAGGAGACTTGGTGGTGGAATGAGGAGGTACAGGAGTGCATACAAAGAAAGAGGTTAGCTAAGAAGAAGTGGGACACTGAGAGGACTAAGGAGAGTAGACAGGAGTACAGGGAGATGCAGCGTAAGGTGAAGGTAGAGGTAGCAAAGGCCAAACATGAAGCTTATGATGACTTGTATGCTAGGTTGGACAGTAAGGAGGGAGAGACTGATCTATACAGGCTGGCAAGACAGAGAGACAGAGATGGGAAGGACGTGCAGCAGGTTAGGGTGATTAAGGATAGGGATGGAAGTCTATTGACAGGTGCCAGCAGTGTGATGGGAAGATGGAAAGAGTACTTTGATGAGTTGATGAATGTGGAAAATGAGAGAGAACAAAGACTAGAAGAGGTGACTGTTGTGGACCAGGAAGTAGCAAAGATTAGTCAGGATGAAGTGAGGAGAGCACTGAAGAGGATGAAGAGTGGAAAGGCAGTCGGTCCTGATGATATACCTGTAGAGGTTTGGAAGTGTCTAGGAGAGGTGGCAGTAGAGTTTCTGACTGGGTTGTTCAACAGGATCTTAGATAGTGAGAAGATGCCTGAGGAATGGAGGAGAAGTGTGCTGGTGCCCATTTTTAAGAACAAGGGAGATGTGCAGAGTTGTGGCAACTACAGAGGAATAAAGCTGATGAGCCATACAATGAAGTTATGGGAAAGAGTAGTGGAAGCTAGACTAAGGGCAGAAGTGAACATTTGTGAGCAGCAGTATGGTTTCATGCCAAAAAAGAGTACTACAGATGCAGTATTTGCTTTGAGGATGTTGATAGAGAAGTACAGAGAAGGCCAGAGGGAGCTGCATTGTGTTTTTGTAGATCTGGAGAAAGCTTATGACAGGGTGCCCAGAGAGGAACTGTGGTATTGTATGAGGAAGTCTGGAGTGTCAGAGAAGTATGTTAGAGCGGTGCAGGACATGTATGAGGACTGTAAGACAGTGGTGAGGTGTGCTGTAGGTGTGACAGAGGAGTTCAAGGTGGAGGTGGGACTGCATCAGGGATCAGCTCTGAGCCCCTTCTTGTTGCTGTGGTGATGGACAGGCTGACAGACGAGGTTAGACAGGAATCTCCATGGACCATGATGTTTGCAGATGACATTGTGATCTGCAGTGAGAGCAGGGAACAGGTGGAGGAGAAGCTAGAGAGGTGGAGGTTTGTCCTGGAAAGGAGAGGAATGAAGGTTAGCTGCAGTAAGACAGAGTACATGTGTGTGAATGAGAGGGACCCAAGTGGAAGAGTGAGGTTACAGGGAGAAGAGATCAAGAAGGTGGAGGATTTGAAGTACTTAGGGTCAACAGTCCAGAGCAATGGAGAGTGTGGAAAAGAGGTGAAGAAGCGTGTCCAGGCAGGATGGAATGGGTGGAGAAAAGTGTCAGGTGTGATGTGTGATAGAAGAGTTTCAGCTAAAATGAAAGGAAAGGTGTACAAAACTGTGGTGAGACCAGTGATGTTGTTTGGTCTAGAGACAGTGTCACTGAGGAAAAGACAGGAGGCAGAGCTGGAGGTAGCAGAGATGAAGATGCTGAGGTTCTCTCTGGGAGTGACCAGGAAGGATAGGATCAGGAATGAGTACATCAGAGGGACAGCACATGTTAGAGGTTTTGGAGATAAAGTCAGAGAGGCCAGACTGAGATGGTTGGACATGTCCAGAGGAGAGATAGTGAATATATTGTAGAAGGATGCTGAGTTTGAACTGCCAGGCAGGAGGCCTAGAGGAAGACCAAAGAGGAGGTTTATGGATGTAGTGAAAGAGGACATGAAGGTAGTTGGTGTGAGAGAAGAGGATGCAGAAGACAGGGTTAGATGGAGGACACTGATTGGATGTGGCGACCCCTGAAGGGAAAAGCCGAAAGGAGAAGAAGAAGACTCACACTCACGAGCAACCGTAAAACAAGTGCTGTCTGTGTGCGTGTGTGAGAACGTTTGCGCAGCAGAATGGCAGCCATTGAGGCTCTAATGCTAATGCAGCGATCAGTGGGCTATTGGGGTACCAGTGTCTCCTGCCTCTATGAAGGTCACAGCTTTACAAATCTTGTTATGATAGTATCGAGGCTTTAGGACTTTATACTGCAGATTTGCCAAATTTATAAATGAAGACCTAAATCCAAACCTAACAACATTGTGAAAAAACATGTCCATTCTAAATTCCATAATGTACTTTAAATGTATCTGATAATTTAAGATTCTGATACCTAACCAACATCTGCTACTCAAACTAAATGTTTTATTTCAATCAAATTTGGTTCCTATCATCACAGTGTTTAAAGTAACTTCTAATGTTTACATTATATGCAATATTTGAAACACATCTAGTACATGAATATCTAGTACCCCCAAAAGGAGCCAATGGGTCCTAGGAATGAATCCACATATTGTGTCTAACTTAGACTTATGGTGACAAAGTCCTGGGAAAGGCTCCAGCCCCCCGTGACCCAACATAGGATAAGTGCTTACAGAAAATACCTGAATAGGTGAACTGTTCCTTTATTCAGTAATTATACATCCAGTATTTAGCTGGATGGACAAACAGCATCACACCAACAGATGTTGTATTGAACGTAACCATAACTCAGTATTATCTCTACCTTCAGGTTGACTTTTGGGTCTTCAATCAGCGCTCTGAGGTCACTGACTTGGGGTATCCGGACAGTCTTGATGGCTGTGTGGCGCTTTGCTCTACAGGCATCAATGGCCAATGAAATATTGAGAGGCCCACACCTCCTCACACACTCCCCCTCATCAGCCAGCACCAAGCCCTGCCCTTCTGGGCCCAAAGCCGCCTCACACACCGGAGGGGAGCACAGAGACCGACCTACAGAACACACACAGGAGAAGCACAACCAGGACAGCTATGGGAGTGACAGCTGGATGTGGTGCTGGGGGGTCTCTTACTAGCTCCTCTTCTGAACAGCTTGTCGGTGGAGTGGTTGGCGGGACGGGGTCTGATGTAACTCTCCAGACTGTTGAGGCGACAGTGGTACAGGGACCGCAGCAGGTCTCTGGCGGCCCCCAGCATCACCCTCCTCTCAGCCATGTTACGGCTCTGCGCCAGGCGGGGGAGCAGCGCCAGCTGGACGTGGTACAGAGGCTCGAACAGGTAGAACACCTGGGACAGGAGAACACACTAAGCCTCGATCAGTCACTGCTGCAGCCATCACTGAACAAACCTACCAACAAACAACTCTGGATAATTTAATCTTTTTGGAAACCGTGTGTTTTTCAGACACCTTTGTCCAAAACCTTTAAGGTATTTTACTGCTTTCAGGTAAATTTAAATAAATGAGTCACATGAACAACATTTGGCTTTACTTGAAATAAAATTTCTTTCACTCATAACCACATGTAGTGTCCTGGTTGTTTAGGGGGGTTGAGATCTACTGCAGTGTCCAAACACTCTACCTCACGAGTGCATGTGTTTAAAGATTTCAGCTGTAACTTTTTCTTTTTATTGCAAACTATATAATTTATTATCATGTGCCTGTCAGTAAGACATTTTCTTATATTTATTGGAGTAGGTTGAGTTTGTTTTTCATCGTGGACTAATCTGACCACAATGTCCCTAAAGACACATGTGGACAAAATTGTTGGTACCTGAAACAAAAAACCCACAACGGTCACAGAAACTTAAAACTGAGAAAAGTAACAATTAAAAAAAAATGAAAATTTTAACATTGAAAATCAGACATACCAACACTGCATCCAAATGTCAAAATTATTGTTGGTTTGTCTTTTAGTCAGAGAGAAATGTTTTATTATATGAACTATTTCTGGCTGTTTCTACTACTTGTGTAAATTCCCCTTGAGGATCAAATAAATGTTTAAACTGAATTTAATCCTCGAGAACTGTTTGTTCCAAAAAGGACATTTTGTTGTTTTTATGTGTTTCTCTCCCAATAAATCAGTCAATTGAAAGGATAAATATATGAATTTTTTTCAGTAATTTTCTTTAAACTTTATTTTCTAAATTCCTTAATGCCTGTCATTGGAAGTTTATAGAATAGCAGATTTTCACTGTGTATACACAATACCTGATTGGGCGAAAAGTGCTCTCATTGACTCCCATTATAACCACATCTTTTTCATATACTATAAGCATATATATTATATCTTTATACATTATATATGTATATTATATATATATATATGTATTACTATATACAACAATACTGATATGTTTTTATGAAACTAGATCTTCATTGTCTGCAGCAAGACAATGACCCCAAAATCACCCCCCAACCCAGACACACACACAGACACACACACACACACACACACACACACACACACACACACACACACTGTCTGTGTTCACACACCTGCAAAAACATTCATCCAATAGTTGTAATATCTTTATCAGAAGTATTAAATTGTGAACTAACTTGGAAATATTACTTTTTTTTTCCCATTGGAAGAAAAAACAGGGTTCTAATGGCAAATTCCATACAAACATATATAATAATAATAATAAAAAACATAATAAACGTTATATCTATGGATAGGGCTGAAGTAATGGAAAAGATCTGATGCATTGAAAGAAATTTTTTTTTACACGTTTATGAGACGGCTCTTTTGGACCCGATTAGGTCATGTGTGTAGACATTTTAATTGGTTTTCAAGGGTTAAACTTCCTGAAGGACCAATAAGTTCAGAGGCCGTGTCAAAGTTTGGTTAAACTGTGATTTCAGGATTTAAACTGTCATATTCCACTGATTAACCCAAGCCTGAATGAACTTTAACCTTCAGCTGGTTTACTCTGAGGCTGTTCAGGTCTAGTATGAATAAAGCTGACAGGAATAAATCAACCAAACATCTGTAAATTAGGGCAGCAGGAGTTGCTCTCAGGGGGGGGGGAGATCTCCCCCATAAAACCGTTAGTCATGATTGTTGTTCACAGAGCAGTGGTCAATAAAAGCCCCACGGTGGGGTAATAAACGTCAGCTTTACACTGACAGGCTCCATAAATCCCAGGTTGGGGCGGGGCTCGTTCTGCGTCTGGTGTGTGAGGAGAGCCAATCAGAACCGTTCCCTGGACAGAGGTCATGGAACCAGGTCTGAAACAGGTAGATACCACAGTGAGTCCTTCTGACCTGGGGGTGCTGGTTGAACAGCTGACCCACAAACGAGGATCCGCTCCGTGTCGTGGCCAGAATGATGATGTGGGTTCTCTTCTGGGCGTTATGGGATGGGGCGGAGGAAAACGGGGGGGTGTTGGTGAGGATCTCATCACAACCTCGTTCCGAGACTGTCCCCTGACCCAACTGGGTCAAATCTCTCACGGTGCAGTTGGCGGGGTGACCCGCGGGGGCCAGGCCCACTGAGCACAGCAGGCTGAGGGGTTTGGGGGCGAAGGTGCGGATGGCTGTGTACTGGATGGCTATGGAGGCCAACGCCAGCAGCACCACGGACTTCCAGGAACACTGCATGGTGGCTGGACAGACGCATCAGGGTGTCCCTGGAGCAGAAGGACGGGGGGCGGGGGGACATTAGGACCACAGCTTTATCACTCTGGACTGATATTCATTATTGAAAATCAACTTATAATTTCTTATCAATACTAACACCAACTAGTGGTTCAGCTGTTAGAACGCACAGAGGAACGTTTAAAGGACGTACAACTAATAACCAACGGTCTGCAGTCAGTCTGCAGTCAGTCTGCAGTCAGTCTGCAGTCAGTCTGCAGTCAGTTTGCAATCAGTCTGCAGTCAGTCTGCAGTCAGTCTGCAATCAGTCTGCAGTCAGTCTGCAGTCAGTCTGCAATCAGTCTGCAGTCAGTCTGCAGTCAGTCTGCAGTCAGTCTGCAATCAGTCTGCAGTCAGTCTGCAGTCAGTCTGCAGTCAGTCTGCAGTCAGTCTGCAATCAGTCTGCAATCAGTCTGCAGTCAGTCTGCAGTCAGTCTGCAGTCAGTCTGCAATCAGTCTGCAGTCAGTCTGCAGTCAGTCTGCAGTCAGTCTGCAATCAGTCTGCAGTCAGTCTGCAGTCAGTCTGCAATCAGTCTGCAGTCAGTCTGCAGTCAGTCTGCAGTCAGTCTGCAATCAGTCTGCAGTCAGTCTGCAGTCAGTCTGCAGTCAGTCTGCAATCAGTCTGCAGTCAGTCTGCAGTCAGTCTGCAGTCAGTCTGCAATCAGTCTGCAGTCAGTCTGCAGTCAGTCTGCAGTCAGTCTGCAGTCAGTTTGCAATCAGTCTGCAGTCAGTCTGCAGTCAGTCTGCAATCAGTCTGCAGTCAGTCTGCAGTCAGTCTGCAATCAGTCTGCAGTCAGTTTGCAGTCAGTCTGCAGTCAGTCTGCAATCAGTCTGCAATCAGTCTGCAGTCAGTCTGCAGTCAGTCTGCAGTCAGTCTGCATTCAGTCTGCAGTCAGTCTGCAGTCAGTCTGCAGTCAGTCTGCAATCAGTCTGCAGTCAGTCTGCAGTCAGTCTGCAATCAGTCTGCAGTCAGTCTGCAGTCAGTCTGCAGTCAGTCTGCAATCAGTCTGCAGTCAGTCTGCAGTCAGTCTGCAGTCAGTCTGCAGTCAGTCTGCAATCAGTCTGCAGTCAGTCTGCAGTCAGTCTGCAGTCAGTCTGCAGTCAGTTTGCAATCAGTCTGCAGTCAGTCTGCAGTCAGTCTGCAATCAGTCTGCAGTCAGTCTGCAGTCAGTCTGCAATCAGTCTGCAGTCAGTTTGCAGTCAGTTTGCAGTCAGTCTGCAGTCAGTCTGCAATCAGTCTGCAGTCAGTTTGCAATCAGTCTGCAGTCAGTCTGCAGTCAGTCTGCAATCAGTCTGCAGTCAGTTTGCAGTCAGTCTGCAGTCAGTCTGCAATCAGTCTGCAATCAGTCTGCAGTCAGTCTGCAATCAGTCTGCAGTCAGTTTGCAGTCAGTTTGCAGTCAGTCTGCAGTCAGTTTGCAGTCAGTCTGCAGTCAGTCTGCAATCAGTCTGCAATCAGTCTGCAGTCAGTCTGCAATCAGTCTGCAGTCAGTTTGCAGTCAGTTTGCAGTCAGTCTGCAGTCAGTCTGCAGTCAGTCTGCAGTCATGGACCGGGACCGACTGTTTACTGGAGACTGTCACATGATGAAATACATTTCTGAACATTAAAAATATATAAGTCATATCAGCGCCCCCCCCCCCACACACACACACACACACCACCACCCCACACCGCCTACTGGTTGTCAGACCTAAAGAAGCTTCTTAGAGGAGGTGAAACCTGAAGCAGGTCGAGTTCGTTCTGTTCTGTTCTGGATTCACCTCGACCTGAACACGTTTGTCAGTCAGTCAGTCAGTCTGTCTGTCAGTCAGTCAGTCAGTCAGTCAGTCAGTCAGTCTGTCTGTCAGTCAGTCTGTCTGTCAGTCAGTCTGTCTGTCAGTCAGTCTGTCTGTTAATCTATCAGTCTATCAGTCTATCTCTTCCCAGCTGTCGGTCCGTCAGTCTCCCCAGGACAGACCGTCTCCATCCGTTTAGCGTCCCGGATGTTTCGGTCATCTCTCGATTCTCTCTCCCTACCGATATGTGAGACCCTAACGGACCCTAACGGACCCTAACGGACTCTAACGGACCCTAACGGACCCTATTGGACTCTAACGGACCCTAACGGACCCTAACGGACCCTAACGGACCCTAGCGGACTCTAACGGACCCTAACGGACCCTATTGGACTCTAACGGACCTAACGGACTCTAACGGACTCTAACGGACTCTAACGGACCCTAACGGACCCTAACGGACCCTAACGGACTCTAACGGACCCTAACGGACCCTAACGGTAACGGAAGCTGCTCCCGTCACCCCCCCCCCCCCCCCCCACCCACCACCACCACCAGCGGCCCGCTGCATCCCCGTGTTACCGTTATTTCCCCGGATCCTGGCGGTGCGTTCGCATCCTCTCATCGACGGGAGGGGGGCGCGATCCATCGGTGTGACACCCCCCCGGACAGGACAGGACGCTGCGGGCACCAGATCACATCAGCAATCCGTCCGGGAGCCCCCCCAGCCACGGACATCACGTCAACAGGCGGACAGCGGCCCGTCTTCACCGCCACGGACTGCTCTCGTCTCTGCCCCCCCCACCCCCCCAGCCCGCGGTGTGTGCATGTCAATCACACGGGGCCCCCATCACCTCTGTGTAAGGCATCTCTCAAACAGGATGTGACGTTTCAGCCTCTGACAGGTCTGACCGCTCCAACGGACCGGTGCGTCTTTACATCAGCACCCCCACCAGGGGCGCGCCTAGACCAGCACCGGGGTGGGGGTGGGGGTGGGGGGGGCTCACTGACTGATGCAGTGGTGACACACACCACTATGGTACTATTCACTCAGGTACTGACAGCACAGGGCTGGAGGGGCATCAGTGACTAGAATCAGGAGCAACCCCCAGCCGAATCCCTGGGACCAGCAGCGCCCCCTACCGTGAGGCAGGAGAACCCTCACCCAGTGCCTTTTCAGAGGTGTCAGGACCGCTAGACTCAATAAATACGTTGTTGACAGAAAACACTGTACATTATATACATTATCTAAATCAAGTAAATGTGTTTCATAGATCAAACGTGTTTGAACATGTTACCAGCGACATATGGAGAGTTAGCATTACGGTCTCGTTGTTTAGCTTCCAGCACAGCTAGTGGAGTCATTGATCAAGTCATGGTGAGGTTCGTCTGTCCGGTGTCTCACCGCAGGTCTCTGATCAGGATTTCAGAGGTAAATGTGGAAATTCAGCGGTTTGGAGTAAAAATAACCTGAAATTGGTGACGTTAAACTGAAAATAACTTTATAATACGCATCACTGGATCAATATAACTAATCTATTTCTTCCATTTTCCTTTTTTTTCTTTCATGATTTTCTCCCCTGACCACACGTCAGGGGAGAAAATGAGATGATGACCTTGAGAAAACTAGGTCAAGGTCAAATTTCAATTTTTGTACATTTTTTGCACATATCTCAGGAATCAGATAAGATAGAAAGACGAAACAAAAGGCGTTATATTCAGGGAGGCAAGGGGATGAATATTATATCACAACCTTGTCGTTGAAAAACTAGGTCAAGGTCAAATTTTCACTTTCATACCTTTTTTGGTACACGTCTCTGAAACCTGATGAGATATAATCACAAAACACAAAACAACATTTTCAGGAAGGCAGAGGCACAAACATGTGTAGGTCAGGGTCAAATGTCATTTTGGGGGTTGTCGCAGGATGTTGCAGTCTCCTTGTAATTACTCCCACTTGGTGCAATTCTCAGAAAACATGGCATTTCTTTTCCTTGTTATGCTGATGACACTCAGATCTACGTCCCTTTTGATAAGTCCAGCTTCTACAGTCTTACTCCACTCCTAGAGTTTACGTAACATTCGAACCTGGATGTCACTGAATTTTCTCAATTTATAATGAAAAAAAGACTGAAATCATGGTTTTTGGTAGCACTTGTGACACCCCCGTAGGTGATCTGATTGGTTGACACAATACAACCAGACAGTTGTGGACAACTGGGGGGTAAAAGTGGATAAGGACCTTAACTTTGACAGCCAGATTAAAGTAGTGAAGTCAAGTTTTGTCCAGTTGAGGCAGTTGGCAAAAATTGGACCAATTTTACAGAAAACAAATTTGGGACAGTAATCCACGCCTTTGTCACCGCTCTGCTGGATTCCTGTAACAGAACTAATGTGGGGGTTAGTAGGTCCGCCATCGCCCACCTTCAACATGTTCAGAATGCTGCTGCATGTCTTTTAACAGGAACGAGAAAGTATGAGCACATTGTCATTTATTTATTATATATTACTATTTATTTGTTCATATATTTGTTCATTTGTGTCTGAAAGTACTGTAAATCCAAGATGCCACAGTTTGTTGTGCATAATTTTCATTTCAGTGTATTTGTGGCTGTAACCGGAAATGTATGTGAAACCTTGAATCAAACAATGGAATACAATGTTAATGATCAAATAGTTTCAATGGAGCTTCATCCAAATCACAACTTTAATAGAAATGTAATACAAGGCATCACAGGACCACTCTTGTTCTCTCTTCTTCTCTGTGAACCAACGGATTCATACTAGCAGGAAAGAAGAATAAAAGCAGCAAAAGGAAGCAGGAAGACAGGAAAAAAGTATGACATCATCATCAAATTAGTAATAAAAAAATCACTGAAAATGAAATATTATTATTATTATTATTATTATTATTACAACATGGGCTGTAATATAATTTCATTTTTACATATGTGTTCCACCTGACTGAAATAACGTTTATTAATCTATTATATACCATTAATGTTAAATTTGGAAAAATAAGTGAATAATCTGAGGTCTACATAAAATTAGGGGATATATTTCAACAGTGGAAAACAGATGGGATTTTTTTTTTTAAAGTACGTATTAAAACATTTTTCATGGCCAGCACACTATGAACAGCAGAAACATGTTTATTGGAACTTACTTAATGCACCTCATTGATATAAATTGTTTATTTGTGATCCCTCACTTGTTGGAAACTGTATGCTGATAAACTGTGTCATGCTGAGGTGTCTGATATCCCAAATTACTTTTTCACATGAGTGCTGACTCAAATCTTTGACCGTGGAACAATCAAAGATCTCCTGCTCATTCCGTTGTCGCCACCTGATGTTAGCTCTGGTCCTCTCCATGGCCTGCTCTACAGCGGGCAGTGGCTGAGCCAAACCCTGCTGCTTGATGCTCCTCCACAAAACTGTTCCAGCTGGCGTAGGAACAAGCAGACATGTCAGGCAAAGCATTATGAGTTAACCATGACTTGTCTGAAGAGTTGCATACCTGCAGGAGTTCAGCAGGAGTGGAGACCTTGCTGTTACCTCACTTATCAGAGAGGCAAAGGAAAAGGAGCCCACACCATATCTGCACAAACACAAGTAACAAGATCAGCTGACTGGAGTGTAGCTTTAGCATGTTGTGTTCACGTGTTATGTGAGTAATGATTTTCTTCATTATGAAAAACGTTTTTTCAGGAGTCTACATAGACATAGTGGTCCTCCCTAACCCGACCAACTCCTAGAATCTGGAAAACAAACTCTTCCTGCATTAACAGATATGTTAAAAAAAATGAAAAATCCACAGCGATTACGCTCCGATTCATGACAGCACCGTGTATGATGTCACACCCGGCGTGATTGACAGAGTGATTGACGTATCCTGAGTCATATTGATTGATTGACATGTCCCCCCAGATAAGGGCGTGGTCATTCCCGGGGTGGAGTTCATGTTCAGGCTATGTTTGCAGTGTGTGGAAATGACCTGGATCAGAGCTACACACTGAAAGTTCCTCACAAGCTGTTGAAGTCAGCTAGCATTTGGCTAACTAGATAGCTCCGCTTCAATCAGTTATTTACAGTTTCATATGAGTGTGAATAAAGTGCTATATTGATACATTCGTCCTCCTCGTCACTGTGATGTGGGTTAGTGGACGGAGATAAAGTAGGGACTTCGTGCAACAGCGAACAGTTCAATATACTTCACAAATACAAGAAAAAACCTGAGTCTTACTTCTCTGGGAGCATCCCATGTTTCATTACACTGCGTTAGCTTAGCTCCCCGGTGTTGTTAGCAATCTCTCATTGTCCGTGACGATTGTCAGGAAACACAAGTTCAATCCTGTCTGTAATCAACTGTTATCTCCACTGATGTCTATCCCTTTTTGGCAACAGAAATCCTCCATGTTTACCAGCCAATCTCATCGTATTTAGACAATGAGCCTCGAGTTATATGACTGAGAAAGCAGCTCCACTCTTAGCGCAGAGAAATCAACAGTTATATCATGGAAAACAAGAATGAAAAAGGAGAAAAATAAGAGCGCAAGAGCGAAATACGTAGTGATGAAGTTACTGAAAGCTCCTAAAGTGTAAATTTAGGAGCATTTATCAGTGGCAGTTGAATTTGAAGCCACAGGGCTTGACCTTAGGGTCTGAGCGAGTTTCACCTCTCAGTTGTACCTGGCTGGTGGAGAAAGCCAAACTCTGCTGAGGTCATGTAAACACTGAGTCGGTCAAAAGCACTATCAAGTGTTTTAATCACTCAAGACACAAGTAGTTATTTTTTAATGGGGCAACAGGTGAGTCAGTTTCATTATTAGCATTAGCAGTGAAACTTTCCAGGGAGAGATACTGTGTTGGTAGGATTTTTTATTTGTAACAGTTGTTTTTTGATAAAGGGATATTTTTTTTTGGAACATTGGGCTTTGCCTACATTGATGTGTTCTGTGAGAGAAATTTTTATTTTCATAGAGATCTATTGAAAATGGATGAAGACTTTGGCGTTTTCCTGGGGGGTCACTGTGACATAGCACTGGGTGCAATGGGGTCCAAGTGCTACCAGGTGAAATGTTTCAGTGGTTGATCTAGAGAAAATCAACCATGATCATCATAAATACTGTAGTTGGGTTAATGTACGTAACATGTACTTAATACTAGATTATCATGAAGCAGACGTTTGGCTTTTGTAGGTCCATTCCCCACAACGTATCCAACTGGGAAGATGCTAATGTCAATGGTCAGTTCTTTGCCTGGCAAAAACTGACCTGTATGCTCGCTTGTATTTTTATTGTGTAGTACTCACTGTGAAAACATGTATTCCCAATTCTTTCTGACAAAGTCCCAGGCCAGAGAGTGTCCCACTCTGTTGCTGGCGACAGACGTAATGACAGAGGTGGCGTCCTGCTTACGTATCAGAGTCGAGTTCAGGCTGTAAGACAGATACCTGTGAGAAGGAAGAGACAGATAAAGCACATTCTTACTAGGTTAGTCTCATCTAGAGCTGCTTATCTGTCTTGTGGATCTCGGGTTATGATGAAGCCTATCCGAGCCAGCTACGGGTGAACGGTGGGGTACACCCTGTATGAGACACCAGCTCATTGAGGGGCCACACAAAAGACAAACAACGACACTCTCACACTCATACCTGTGAATAATTTAGACTGATTTATCGTATGTCCACACGTATCCAGGTATTTTTAAAAATTCATATATTTTCCTACAGTTACGCCTTTTGTTCAAACGACAACATACAATATCTGTGACAAAATGAAGGTTCTGTGCATGTGGACGGCTGTAACCACAGTTTTCGGTCTTGAAACATCTCGCCTGCAATGAAAACTGCTGTGACGTTGTGTGTGTGATCCGTGTTTACATGTACACACAGCATGGAGGTCATTAAAACTGTTGGTGGCAACAATTCTCCAGGTGTTTTTAGCCATCTTGTTGGAAGCCCAGGTGCTGTTCACATTGAGCACAGACGAAGGTCGGGTACTTTCCTATAGATACATGTTCCCCGTCAAAGACATGTTGAGAAACATGGTTGACACTTGAATTTTTTTCTTTATTAGAGTCATAAAGTGTACGTATTGTATATATTGCCCCATCTCTGTTCTTGTTGCTTTTGTTTTTCTTTTGTTACAAATCCAGCTGGGGGGAGATAGTCCTCATCTAATTGTCTGTGAAACCCTTTTTTTTTATGTACTTCTTTTCGTTTCGGCTTTTCCCTTCAGGGGTTGCCACAGCGAATCAATTGCCTCCATCTAACCCTGTCTTCTGCATCCTCTTCTCTCACACCAACTACCTTCATGTCCTCTTTCACTACATCCATAAACCTCCTCTTTGGTCTTCCTCTAGGCCTCCTGCCTGGCAGTTCAAAACTCAGCATCCTTCTACCAATATATTCACTATCTCTCCTCTGGACATGTCCAAACCATCTCAGTCTGGCCTCTCTGACTTTATCTCCAAAACCTCTAACATGTGCTGTCCCTCTGATGTACTCATTCCTGATCCTATCCTTCCTGGTCACTCCCAGAGAGAACCTCAGCATCTTCATCTCTGCTACCTCCAGCTCTGTCTCCTGTCTTTTCCTCAGTGACACTGTCTCTAGACCGAACAACATCGCTGGTCTCACCACAGTTTTGGACACCTTTCCTTTCATTTTAGCTGAAACTCTTCTATCACACATCACACCTGACACTTTTCTCCACCCATTCCATCCTGCCTGGACACGTTTCTTCACCTCTTTTCCACACTCTCCATTGCTCTGGACTGTTGACCCTAAGTACTTCAAATCCTCCACCTTCTTGATCTCTTCTCCCTGTAACCTCACTCTTCCACTTGGGTCCCTCTCATTCACACACATGTACTCTGTCTTACTGCGGCTAACCTTCATCCTCTCCTTTCCAGGACAAACCTCCACCTCTCTAGCTTCTCCTCCACCTGTTCCCTGCTCTCACTGCAGATCACAATGTCATCTGCAAACATCATAGTCCATGGAGATTCCTGTCTAACCTCGTCTGTCAGTCTGTCCATCACCATAGCAACAAGAAGGGGCTCAGAGCTGATCCCTGATGCAGTCCCACCTCCACCTTGAACTCCTCTGTCACACCTACAGCACACCTCACCACTGTCTTACAGTCCTCATACATGTCCTGCACCGCTCTAACATACTTCTCTGCCACTCCAGACTTCCTCATACAATACCACAGTTCCTCTCTGGGCACCCTGTCATAAGCTTTCTCCAGATCTACAAAAACACAATGCAGCTCCCTCTGGCCTTCTCTGTACTTCTCTATCAACATCCTCAAAGCAAATACTGCATCTGTAGTACTTTTTTTGGCATGAAACCATACTGCTGCTCACAAATGCTCACTTCTGCCCTTAGTCTAGCTTCCACTACTCTTTCCCATAACTTCATTGTATGGCTCATCAGCTTTATTCCTCTGTAGTTGCCACAACTCTGCACATCTCCCTTGTTCTTAAAAATGGGCACCAGCACACTTCTCCTCCACTCCTCAGGCATCTTCTCACTATCTAAGATCCTGTTGAACAACGAGGTCAGAAACTCTACTGCCACCTCTCCTAGACACTTCCAAACCTCTACAGGTATATCATCAGGACCGACTGCCTTTCCACTCTTCATCCTCTTCAGTGCTCTCCTCACTTCATCCTGACTAATCTTTGCTACATCCTGGTCCACAACAGTCACCTCTTCTAGTCTTTGTTCTCTCTCATTTTCCACGTTTATCAACTCTTCAAAGTTCTCTTTCCATCTTCCCATCACACTACTGACACCTGTCAATAGACTTCCATCCCTATCCTTAATCACCCTAACCTGCTGCACGTCCTTCCTCTCTGTCTCTCTGTCTTGCCAGCCTGTATAGATCAGTCTCTCCCTCCTTACTGTCCAACCTAGCATACAAGTCATCATAAGCTTCTTGTTTGGCCTTTGCTACCTCTACCTTCACCTTACGCTGCATCTCCCTGTACTCCTGTCTACTCTCCTCAGTCCTCTCAGTGTCCCACTTCTTCTTAGCTAACCTCTTTCTCTGTATACACTCCTGTACCTCCTCATTCCACCACCAAGTCTCCGTATCTACTTTCCTTCCAGATGACACACCAAATACTCTCCTACCTGTCTCCCTGATCACATTAGCTGTAGTTGTCCAGTCATCTGGCAGCACCTCCCGACCACCCAGAGCCTGTCTTAACTCCTTCCTAAAGGTCATGCAATACCCTTCCTTTGTTAGCTTCCACCATTTCGTCCTCTGCTCTGTCTTTGTCCTCTTCATCTTCCTCACCACCAGAGTCAGCCTACACACCACCATCTATTTCTAGCTTCAGACTCATCACTCTATCTGACACTCTTTTTACCTCCAGGACATTCCTAACAAACTCCTCCTTCAAGATAACTCCTACTCCATTTCTCTTCCTATCTACACCATGATAGAACAACTTGAACCCTGCTCCTAAACTTCTAGTCTTGCTACCTTTCCACCTGGTCTCTTGGACACACAGTATGTCTACCTTCCTCCTCTGCATCATGTCGACCAACTCTCTACCTTTTCCTGTCATAGTTCCAACATTCAACGTCCCTACTCTTAGTCCTATACTCTTGGCGCTCCTCTTCTCTTTCTTCGTGCGAACGCACTTTCCTCCTCTCCTTCTTCGACCAACAGTAATCCAATTTCCATCGGCGCCCTGTAGGTCAACAGCGCCGATGGCGGTCTTTAACCCGGGCCTCGACTGATCCGGTATGGAAGTCATAGGTTTGATTCGCATCTTTGATTTGGCAAAAGTTTTACGCAGGATGCCCTTCCTGACGCAACATTCTGTATTTATCCGGGCCTGGGACCGGCACAATAAGACACTGGCTTGTGTCCTCTTGTGGCTATGTACAATGACGATAAAATTCATTCATTCATTCACGTTCCTTGCTAGATTTGGTTGAGACCAGCACGCACTGCCAGCTGGTGGGAGACGTTTAAAATGGAATTCGTCCTCCAGGAGAAAAGGCGTGAGGATTTCTACACGTCCCGGTCCTCTCTCCTGTCATTGTCGGAGTTGTTCTGCTCATAAATGTGTTGATCAACGCTCTTATGCAGTTACGTGTGGGCAGAGATTTTTAAAAAAACAATGCTGTGTGGATGCAATTTTTAACTGGCTGCACCCAGCTACGAGTGGACATGGCCTAAGCTGCATGTTTCTGGAGACGGGAGGAAGCCAGAGAACCCACATAGACACGGGGAGAACATACAAACACAGTTCAGATTAGATGCAGCCAAACAGAGACTCTGAGATCAGATGAAACAATGAACTTTTGACATGACATTACCCTCCATGACATCACCCTCCATGACATTACCCTCCATGACATTACCCTCCATGACATTACCCTCCGTGCATCTCTGAAGGACTGAAGGCTGCTCACCTTTCCAGCAGTGGTATCTTCAGAGTACAAGCTAGAGCAGACATGAGCCGTTTGGTCTCACTAGCTCCTGTAGCTTTCTTGAACTGTGACCAGCCAAAGTCCCACTCCGCCTCGTCACCTGCAGCCATTGCACTGCAGTACACAGGTGAACGCAGGTTGGGATGGATCCTGAACGTAACAGAACACCTGAGTTAACGGTGGAACTGGAGCAGGGGGTTGAGTGACGTATTCATAGGACTAACATGTTGTGCTGCGGGTTGCCCATCCATTGTTGGAACCAGGTGGAGGTCAGGTCCAGGCACTCTGTTACTCCAGTGGTACAGGCCACATGGAGAGCATTCACCTGGTTCACCTGCACAAACAACCCATAATAATATAACATGAAAATTTGCACTTATAGTTATGGTAGTGGTATCCTTATGTTAGGGTTATAAGAGTAATGAAAGTGCACCATCTCCTGTGGTGACACATTCTCATGTTTCTGTTTACACCGAGGAGGTGAAACAGAGCAGAAACATGGGGAAATGTTGTTTATTCCTACTACAACTACTACTAATAATGGTAATAATCTATTACTATACAGTATATATAATAATAATAATCTAATTTTAGTACATTGTAATCTATTATGATTATTGCTATTATTATTATTAGTTATTATATAATCCTAATTTTATGTCGTTATCAACTGAGACATTTATTAATTATCTCTATTCAATGTTCTGGAAGAAATGAGAGTCTCACTTCAGATATATGATCTTAACATATAACTCTTTTGTTACTTTATTAAATTTTTGTGTCTGAGACACCAATTGTCTCTCCCGATCAATTAAAATATTGGATTTTTAGAATGTTTTTTCTTGCGTGAATATTTGAAAAAAAATAATTAAAATTGAATGGGGGTCCAGATTAAAAAGGAAGGTAGACCGTGTGTGTGTGTGTGTGTGTGTGTGTGTGTGTGTGTGTGTGTGTGTGTGTGTGTGTGTGTGTGTGTGTGTGTGTTCGTGTGTGTACTCACTGGTCAGTATGTTTGTCAAGAGCATGGGTCCAGTTTGAGGTTATACTCTTGAAATGCAGGAAAAGTGGAGTAACTGTCTTCTTCATGTAATCCTACAATTCCAGAGAGGTGATTCCAGAATGCTTCTATGTCATATAGGTACTGCTTTACCTTCTAATAACTACTACCAATGACTTGTAGTAGTGCATAAATAATAAGACCTGCATAGGCTGGTAGACCCTGGTCCGGTCAAGCATGAGGTGGTAATAGTGTAGATTGTCCAGAGCCGACTGCCAGGGCATGTATTCAGTCTCCAGAGACAGATAGGATGTGGTCCTCAGAGCCAGAGTAGTGGAGATCATCTGAGCCCTACAGAGACAACATGTTTGACAGTATTTCATTCATTTGTACTCAGCTTGACTCATATGAGACCAGGTGAAGACATACCTGGCCAGATTGAAAGCATCATCTATCAGCTGAGCTCTGTTTATTGGAGGTAAAACCTGCACATCAGAGAGAAATAGTCATCATTAGATATGGATAATAACTAAAGAACAAATAAACAGTAAAAAAAATCATTCTGAGTGGGTACCTGGTGCTCTGAGTGAAGCTGGGAGAGGAGACGTTCCCAGTTTCCAAGGTCATAGTTCACCCGGTAAAAACCAGTTACATTAATGTTTGCCAGAAGCCAAGAAGCACCAGCCTTCATCTCCAGGTTCACCTCTGACACACAAGAGTGAAAGATGATCAATACTGCCAATGATTAATGAGGCTGATTAAAAAAAATAACCTGAGAAAAAGTCCTGTTTATGATAATCGACGTTAAATGTTAGTGGGATTACTGGGGCACACCTTTCTTCTCCATCAGCCACCAGACGTCTGTTTGAACCTCATCAGACTTCATCCACCTGACAGGAATCAGCCACTCGTAACTAGTGGAAAGGATGTATGATCAAAGGTTCAGTACACTAAGAAGTAGCAGTGCAGTGATTGTGTCTTCACAGTGATGTCAGGTGAACTATGCGACTCTACCCGTCATCTCTGGAGTTTCAAAATGAAACAGCATTCTGAGGAGAATGGGAAATATCTGTGAATCCTTTAATCCACGCACTATAATAAACCCTCCTGAAGCCCGCAGATGGAACGTTAGCTTTTTTTCATTGTGAAAGCTTTGTAGATAATCTAACTGAAAAAGCTCACATTATTGAACAATGCAGTCAGACGGAACACATCCCGTGACACCCCGAATTCAACATTTTTACCTGACCTACATATTTTTTGTGCCTCTTGACTTCCTGAAATGTTACCTTTTGTTTTTTGAGATGTGTACCTAGAAAGGTATTACAGTGCGCTGTCGATCCTCGTGGTTAATGTGTTCCAGGAGCCACACGCGATTAAAAATTCTGGGTTAGAGCGACAAACTATGTATTTTATTATTTACAGTAATTTAAAACGTTTCTGAAACCCTCCCCATACTGATATTAAACCACCTTCTACCTGTATTACCTTTTCCCACGCTCTGATAGACTGTTCAAAGCACTTTGGTGTCTCATGGAAGTCCGAGACTCACGGAACGTAGTGCACTTCCGGACGCCGTCAACCAATAGAATGCGCATACAGTGACTACCTACTAAAAATCCGCGATGAGTACAAAGTTGAAATTTTAACTTGACCCTAGTTTTCTCAGGGTCAAGGTCATCATGTCATTTTCATGAGGGAAGGATGGAACGTGAGATTGACAGACGGATCGGTGCAGCTTCTGCAGTGATGCAGTCGCTGTATAGGTCTATCGTGGTGAAGAAGGAGCTGAGCCGTAAAATGAAACTCTCGATTTACCGGTCAATCTACGTTCCTACTGTCACCTATGGTCATGAGTTTTGGGTCATGACTGAAAGAACAAGATCCCGGATACAAAGCGGCTGAAATGAGTTTCCCTCCGTAGAGTGGCTGGGCGCCCCCTTAGAGATGGGATGAGGAGCTCAGTCACCAGGGAGGGAACGCCTGGGAACGCCTCGGGCTCCCCCTGGAGGAGCTGGAAGAGGTGCCTGGGGAGAGGGAAGTATGGGCATCCCTGCTGAGACTGTTTGCCCCCGCAATCCAGCTGATGATGGATGGATGGATGGATGGATGGAATGGATGGATGGATGGAATGATGGCTGGATGATGGATGGATGGATGGATGGATGGATGTTTTTTATTCAGGAAAGCACTTTGTCACCCGGTTTTCCTCCAACTTTTATGTTTTCGGAGGCATGGTGACTAACTACTCACTCTCTCACCTGCAGCGTCTAAAATGAGCAGACGTCGTGTTGTCTTTAGTCAATTTTATCCATTCATTCATTCATAGTCACAGCCACTACATCTGCTGTCACAGGGAGCTGGAGTCTAACCCAGCTGACTGAGGGACGCGGCAGAAACTCCGGGCACAACGCCTGTGCACCATGGAGACACAAAGACACAGACAAAACGCACACACTCACACACACTCACACACTACGGGCAATTTGGAAAGACCAATTACCTGAAGTTCATGTTTCTGGAGGTGGGGAGTAAGCCAGAGAACCCAGAGAGAACCCAGGGAGAACATGCAAACTCCTCACTGAGGGGGACGCAAACCTGCAACTGCCCTGCAGTGCGGCGACAGCGCTACCCGCTGCACCACTGTGCACCCTGGTCGATTTTAATAAGGCTGAATCATGCAGATTAGTCTCGTGATGAGAAACTCGTGCGAGATCGAAAGACAATGGCGATTTCTGAGTTCAAAAGAATTGTGAATATTTTTGTTGAATGGAAGAGCATTTAAAACTTGCGTCCCAAGGACGCACGCTGTCTGACGATCGTGTGTTCCTGTAAAAAAAATGTGCGTCAAAGACGCAAGGACGCACGCAAACGAGAACACTGATTTATATACACACACACACACACACACACACATACAAACACATACACAGGGATATAATACGGCATGGGCCAACACTTGGTCAGCGTTCAGGCATATAAAGTTAATAGATGTGATAGCCAAGCAGATCACAAGTTGGCAATTTAGTGTGATATCGGTGTGTTCAGCAGCAGTTCTCTGTGAAACTCCAGAAACACACAAGAATCTGACTTTAACTGATATTTTATCTGTAATATGGTAAAAAAAATTCTAAATATTATTATGGAGGCCAACTGTTTAGTCAATGTAATTCTGTCTAACAGAAAGGAAATGAAGTCACTCATGGAAACATTAAGGACAATATAATCCTTACGTGTTCTGTGTTGTCAGATTTGTAATGCTTACTTGTAAGGTGATTCCACAGGGACCTTAGACTCGTGTCCAACAGAAAGTGCTTTTGGGACACCCTGTCCTGTGGCAGTATCTATGGTAACCACAGGGAACCCCATTTGGAGCACCCAGTGGTTCATGATGTCATGAACTGAAGAAGGAAGTGAAACATGATTGGACGTCACTGCCTGTTGGTGAAGGACACAGAATACATTTGAAAATTGAACCAGTAGCAGATGTTCAACGCTGATGTTAATATTGAAAGGATTCTTATTAGACCCTAAAATACATAAATATGTCAAAATCAGGGGCACAACAGGAATCACTTCAAAAGAAAAATGAGTGGCTTCAGTGCTTCCCCGAGTGTACTTACAGTATATACAAGTTCAAACTGACCCCATGTTGGTAGTCTGGAAATATTTGTGCTGTTTCCAGCTTAGTGGCTTAGTCTTCCTTATCAACTGGGTCTGTGATGTATAGATATATGTATATAACTGGGGCTTTTTTGTGGGTGTGTATACACATGTGCCATATAGCACGACTGAGTAAATCAGTCTGGTTGACCTGCTGTGTAGTTGGGCATAAATAACTCAGTATTACGTATGATTAGCTTCCTCCTGGTCGAAGGAGAGGAGGACAGTGTGTTCACAGGAAGAGAGAAGAGGAACGCCAAGACTATAGGATTGAGAGTAGGGACGTTGATTGTTGGAACTACGACAGGAAAAGGTAGAGAGTTGGTTGACATGATGCAGAAGAGGAAGGTAGACATACTGTGTGTCCAGGAGACCAGGTGGAAAGGTAGCAAGACTAGAAGTTTAGGAGCAGGGTTCAAGTTGTTCTATCATGGTGTAGATGGGAAGAGGTCACAAATGACCTTTTAACAGCGTCAGATAAAGGTCTTCTATCTGTTCTAGTCTTGTTAGACCTGAGTTCAGCATTCGATACTGTTGACCATAATATTCTTTTAAGGAGATTGGAAGAGGAAGTTGGGATTAAAAACTCAGCACTAGACTGGTTTAGGTCCTGTCTATCCGACCGATTTCAGTTTGTCTATGTCACTAATAAATGTTCAGATCGAGGGACTCTCACCTGTGGAGTACCTCAAGGATCTGTTCTGGGTCCAATTCTGTTTAATCTGTATATGTTACCATTGGGAAATATTATATGGAAACATAACATTAATTTTCTTTGTTATTCTGACGACATTCAATTATATTTATCAATTAAAACAAAGGAATCTGATCAGCTAATTAAATTGGAAACCTGCTTCAGGGATATTAAATCCTGGATGTTTCACGATTTCTTAATGTTGAACAGTAACAAAACTGAAGTCATTACTGGGCTGAAACATCTTAGAGATGATTTCTCTAAAATTGTAATTCACTTCTCCTTGAGTCGTCACCTTATTGTGGTGGAGGGGTTTGTGTGTCCCAATGATCCTAGGAGCTCAGTTGTCTGGGGCTTTGTGCCCCTGGCAGGGTCACCCATGACAAACAGGTCCTAGGTGAGGGACCAGACAAAGGACGGCTCACAGACCCCTAATGAGGAATGAAAACAGTGGAGCACGTTTTCCCTTGCCCGGACGCGGGCCACCGGGGCCCCCCTCTGGAGCCAGGCCTGGAGGTGGGGCTCGAAGGCGAGCGCCTGGTGGCCGGGCCTGCACCCATGGGGCCCGGTCGGGCGCAGCCCGAAAGGACAACGTGGGTCCCCCTTCCCATGGGCTCACCACCTGTGAGAGGGGCCATAGGGGTCGGGTGCACTGTGAGCTGGGCGGTGGCCGAAGGCGGGGACCTTGGCGATCCGATCCCCGGCTACAGAAGCTGGCTCTTGGGACGTGGAATGTCACCTCTCTGGCAGGGAAGGAGCCCGAGCTGGTGTGTGAGGTCGAGAAGTTCCGACTAGATATAGTCGGGCTCACCTCCACACACAGCTTGGGCTCTGGTACCAGTCCTCTCGAGAGGGGTTGGACTCTCTTCCACTCTGGAGTTGCCCATGGTGAGAGACGCCGAGCAGGTGTGGGTATACTTATAGCCCCCCGGCTTGGCGCCTGTACATTGGGGTTCACCCCGGTGGATGAGAGGGTAGCCTCCCTCCGCCTTCGGGTGGGGGGACGGGTCCTGACTGTTGTTTGTGCTTATGCACCAAACAGCAGTTCAGAGTACCCACCCTTTTTGGAGTCCTTGGGGGGGGTGCTGGAGAGCGCTCCCACTGGGGACTCCATCGTTCTACTGGGGGACTTCAATGCTCATGTGGGCAATGACAGTGAGACCTGGAAGGGCGTGATTGGGAAGAACGGCCCCCCCGATCAGAACCCGAATGGTGTTCAGTTATTGGACTTCTGTGCTCGTCACGGACTGTCCATGATGAACACCATGTTCAGACATAAGGGTGTCCATATGTGCACTTGGCACCAGGACACCCTAGGCCGCAGTTCGATGATCGACTTTGTGATCGTGTCATTGGACTTGCGGCCGCATGTCTTGGACACTCGGGCAAAGAGAGGGGCGGAGCTGTCAACCGATCACCACCTGGTGGTGTGTTGGCTCCGATGGTGGGGGAAGATGCCGGTCCGACCTGGCAGACCCAAACGTAATGTGAGGGTTTGCTGGGAACGCCTTGCGGAATCCCCTGTCAGAAGGAGTTTCAACTCCCACCTCCGGTAGAACTTCACCCACGTTCCGGGGGAGGCGGGGGACATTGAGTCTGAGTGGACCATGTTCCGCACCTCCATTGTCGAAGCGGCCGACCGCAGCTGTGGCCGTAAGGTGGTCGGTGCCTGTCGTGGCGGCAACCCCAGAACCCGCTGGTGGACATCGGCGGTAAGGTATGCCTTCAAGCTGAAGAAGGAGTCCTATCGGGCCTTTTTGGCCTGTGGAACTCCTGAGGCAGCTGATGGGTACCGGCTGGCCAAGAGGAATGCCAACCGAACTGGCCAACCGAACTCCTTTGGTGGTTGCCTCGGCAACCACCAAAGGAGTGAGGTGAGGCCTTGGAGGACGACTTCCAGACGGCTTCGAGGAGACTCTGGTCCACCATCAGACGTCTCAGGGAGGGGAAGCAGTGCAGCATCAACACTGTGTATAGTGGGGATGGGGCGCTGCTGACCTCAACTCGGGACGTTGTGACTCGGTGGGGAGAATACTTCGAAGACCTCCTCAATTCCGGCGACACGCCTTCCCATGAGGAAGCAGAGTCTGGGTTCTTTGAGGCGGGCTCTCCTATCTCTGGGGTTGAGGTCACCGAGGTAGTTAAAAAGCTCCTCGGCGGCAGGGCCCCGGGGGTGGATGAGATCCGCCCGGAGTTCCTAAAGGCTCTGGATGTTGTGGGGCTGTCCTGGTTGACACGCCTCTGCAACATCACGTGGACGTCGGGGACAGTGCCTCTGGATTGGCAGACTGGGGTGGTGGTCCCCCTTTTTAAGAAGGGGGACCAGAGGGTGTGTTCCAACTACAGGGGGATCACACTCCTCAGCCTCCCTGGTAAGGTCTATTCAGGGGTTCTGGAGAGGAGGGTCTGTCGGAAAGTCAAATCTCGGATTCAGGAGGAGCAATGTGGTTTTCGTCCTGGCCGTGGAACAGTGGACCAGCTCTACACCCTCCGCAGGGTCCTTGAGGGGGCATGGGAGTTCGCCCAACCAGTCTACATGTGTTTTGTGGACTTGGAGAAGGCGTTCGACCGTGTTCCTCGGGGGGTTCTGTGGGGGGTGCTTCGGGAGTATGGGGTACCGAACCCCTTGATAAGGGCTGTTCGGTCTCTGTACGACCGATGTCAGAGTTTGGTCCGCATTGCCGGCAGTTAGTTGGATTCGTTTCCAGTGAGGGTTGGACTCCGCCAAGGCTGCCCTTTGTCACCGATTCTGTTCATAACTTTTTCATAAGAATTTCTAGGCGCAGCCAAGGCGTTGAGGGTGTCCGGTTTGGTGGCCTCAGTATTGCGTCTCTGCTTTTTTGCAGATGACGTGGTGCTGTTGGCTTCATCAAGCCGTGATCTCCAACTCTCACTGGAACGGTTCACAGCCGAGTGTGAAGCGGTTGGGATGAGAATCAGCACCTCCAAATCTGAGACCATGGTCCTCAGTCGGAAAAGGGTGGAGTGCCCTCTCCGGGTTGGGGATGAGATCCTGCCCCAAGTGGAGGAGTTCAAGTATCTCGGGGTCTCGTTCACGAGTGAGGGTACGATGGAACGGGAGATCGACAGGCAGATCGGTGCAGCGTCTGCAGTGATGCGGACTCTGTATCGGTCCGTCGTGGTGAAGAAGGAGCTGGGCCGAAAGGCAAAGCTCTCGATTTACCGGTCGATCTACGTTCCTGCCCTCACCTATGGTCCGGGCATGTCCTACCGGGAGGAGGCCCCGGGGACGACCCAGGACACGCTGGAGAGACTATGTCTCCCGGCTGGCCTGGGAACGTCTTGGGATTCTCCCGGAGGAGTTGGACGAAGTGGCTAGGGAGAGGGAAGTCTGGGCTTCCCTGCTCAAGCTGCTGCCCCCGCGACCCGACCCCGGATAAGCGGTAGAGAATGGATGGATGGATGGATGTAATTCACTTAGATAGTATTGCTCTATCCTCCACCAATGAAGTCAGGAACCTGGGAGTGATTTTTGATCAAGATCTGTCCTTTGATTCTCATATCAAGTCTGTATCCCGGACAGCCTTCTTTCATTTGTGAAATATTGCTAAAGTTAGAAATTTCTTATCCTTTAAAGACGCAGAAAAAATCATTCATGCCTTTGTTACTTCTAGATTATTGCAATTCCTTATTATGGGCTGTTCAAGCTCCTCTACGAGGACTCTACAGTTAGTTCAGAATCAGCTGCCCACTGACTGACTGGAACTGGGAGGAGAGAACACATCTCTCTTGTCCTAGCATCACTACATTGGCTCCTGATTAATAATAGAATACAATTCAAAGTCCTCATGATTACATATAAAGCTCTCCACTGTAAGGCTCCGTCTTATACTGAAGATCTTATTGAAGTGTATCACCCCCCCAGGGACCTTCGATCCGAGGATGCAGGATTTCTGGTGACCCGTCGGGTCTTTCAGAGTCGAACAGGAGGCAGAAGCTTCAGCTATCTGGCCCCCCTTCTCTGGAACGATCTCCCAGCTTCGGTCCTGGGGGGGGGAGACACACTCTCAGCTTATTTAAGAGTAGACTAAAAACCCTCCTCTTTGATAGAGCCTACAATTAGAAATAACACCCCCCACTAGATATGCTGCTATAGGCCCAGGCTGCTGAGGATATTTTTCTCTGTCTCTCCCGTTAAAGGGAGATACTCTGGAGCTTCTGTCACTTATGTCTTTGTCTTTCTATGCTCCCAAAATTTATTACTACTGTCAAATCACACTCTTTGTCTGCACGATACTGCCGCTGTCTTTGTTCCTCTGTTCCACAGGTGGAGAACGCGGATGGAAGACAGGATATCCAAAGGCCTGGAAATCCCGCCCCCAATTCAGCGACAGCTCACTATGGACATTAAACTCAAACTGGCCTATCTGCCACTCTCTCTCTCTCACTCTGTCTCTTTTACTTGACCTATCTCTTTCCTCAATGTATTTCTCTTTCCCAACCAACAGGTCAAGGCGGATGACCGCCCTCCAGAGTCTGGGTCCTGCCCGAAGTTTCATCCTCAATGAGGGAGTTTTTCCCCGCCACCGTCACTTATGCTGCTCTGCAGGGCATTGCTGTCTTTCTATCTGTTGTCTTTGAAATGTTTTCAGATGTGATTAAGCGCTATATTAATAAAAGTTGATTGATTGATTGATTGATTGATTGATTGAAGAGAAATGGAGTAGGAGTTATGTTGAAGGAGGAGTTTGTTAGGAATGTCCTGGAGGTAAAAAGAGTGTCAGATAGAGTGATGAGTCTGAAGCTAGAAATAGAAGGTGGGATGTTCAATGTTGTTAGTGGGTATGCTCCACAGGTAGGATGTGAGCTGGAGGAGATGGAGGAATTCTGGTTGGACTTTGATGAAGTGATGCAGAGCATACCTAGAAGTGAGAGAGTTGTCATTGGTGCGGACTTCAATGGACATGTTGGTGCAGGAAACAGAGGTGATGAGGAGGTGATGGGCAGGTTTGGTATCCAGGAGAGGAACGCAGAAGGACAGATGGTAGTTGACTTCGCAAAAAAGATGGAAATGGCTATAGTGAATACTTTCTTCCAGAAGAGGCAGGAACATAGGGTGACCTATAAGAGTGGTGGTAGGAGCACACAGGTAGACTACATCTTGTGTAGACGATGTAACCTGAAGGAGATCAGTGACTGTAAAGTAGTAGTAGGTGAGAGTGTAGCCAAACAGCATAGGATGGTGGTGTGTAGGATGACTCTGGTGGTGAGGAAGATGAAGAGGGCAAAGATAGAGCAGAGGACGAAATGGTGGAAGCTGAAAAAGGAAGAGTGTTGCATGACTTTTAGGAAGGAGTTAAGACAGGCTCTGGGTGGTCAGGAGGTGCTTCCAGATGTCTGGACAACTACAGCTAGTGTGATCAGGGAGACAGGTAGGAGAGTACTTGGTGTGTCATCTGGAAGGAAAGTAGATAAGGAGACTTGGTGGTGGAATGAGGAGGTACGGGAGTGTATACAGAGAAAGAGGTTAGCTAAGAAGAAGTGGGACACTGAGAGGACTGAGGAGACAAGACAGGAGTACAGGGAGATGCAGCATAAGGTGAAGGTAGAGGTAGCAAAGGCCAAACAAGAAGCTTATGATGACTTGTATGCTAGGTTGGACAGTAAGGAGGGAGAGACTGATCTATACAGGCTGGCAAGACAGAGAGACAGAGATGGGAAGGACGTGCAGCTGGTTAGGGAGATTAAGGATAGGGATGGAAGTCTATTGACAGGTGCCAGTAGTGTGATGGGAAGATGGAAAGAGTACTTTGAAGAGTTGATGAATGTGGAAAATGAGAGAGAACAAAGACTAGAAGAGGTGACTGTTGTGGACCAGGATGTAGCAAAGATTAGCCAGGATGAAGTGAGGAGAGCACTGAAGAGGATGAAGAGTGGAAAGGCAGTCGGTCCTGATGATATACCTGTAGAGGTTTGGAAGTGTCTAGGAGAGGTGGCAGTAGAGTTTCTGACTGGGTTGTTCAACAGGATCTTAGATAGTGAGAAGATGCCTGAGGAGTGGAGGAGAAGTGTGCTGGTGCCCATTTTTAAGAACAAGGGAGACGTGCAGAGTTGTGGCAACTACAGAGGAATAAAGCTGATGAGCCATACAATGAAGTTATGGGAAAGAGTAGTGGGAAGGGCAGAAGTGAGCATTTGTGAGCAGCAGTATGGTTTCATGCCAAAAAAAGAGTACTACAGATGCAGTATTTGCTTTGAGGATGTTGATAGAGAAGTACAGAGAAGGCCAGAGGGAGCTGCATTGTGTTTTTGTAGATCTGGAGAAAGCTTATGACAGGGTGCCCAGAGAGGAACTGTGGTATTGTATGAGGAAGTCTGGAGTGGCAGAGAAGTAGTTAGAGCGTGGCAGGACATGTATGAGGACTGTAAGACAGTGGTGAGTGTGCTGTAGGTGTGACAGAGGAGTTCAAGGTGGAGGTGGGACTGCATCAGGGATCAGCTCTGTGCTCCTTCTTGTTGCTATGGTGATGGACAGGCTGACAGACGAGGTCAGACAGGAATCTCCATGGACTATGATGTTTGCAGATGACATTGTGATCTGCAGTGAGAGTAGGGAAGAGGTGGAGGAGAAGCTAGAGAGGTGGAGGGTTTGTCCTGGAAAGGAGAGGGATGAAGGTTAGCCGCAGTAAGACAGAGTACATGTGTGTGAATGAGAGGGACCAAAGTGGAAGAGTGAGGTTACAGGGAGAAGAGATCAAGAAGGTGGAGGATTTGAAGTACTTAGGGTCAACAGTCCAGAGCAATGGAGAGTGTGGAAAAGAGGTGAAGAAGCGTGTCCAGGCAGGATGGAATGGGTGGAGAAAAGTGTCAGGTGTGATGTGTGATAGAAGAGTTTCAGCTAAAATCAACAGTGCTCACATGTATAGCCTCTGACTGGTTACTAAATTATATTTATTTTTGTGCGGAGGGTTATGTAATGTACTGAAACGTTGCTCTAAATATTACCAGAATGCATTTTATCTTTTTGATTGGGCGTTTCTTTTTAACTATAGTGATACTGCTTTTCTATTTGTATTCCCTTGTTTTTTAGAAAAGTCTCCCATGGACAAGGGGTGAAAATTAGCACTCGTGCCAATACACTTAAAACTGACGCATCTACAAGTTGTGCAGCTGTGCAATGAGCAATGTGATTGTTATGTCCGTGTCAAATACATAAACATAAACATAAAAGGAAAGGTGTCCAAAACTGTGGTGAGACCAGCGATGTTGTTTGGTCTAGAGACAGTGTCACTGAGGAAAAGACAGGAGACAGAGCTGGAGGTAGCAGAGATGAAGATGCTGAGGTTCTCTCTGGGAGTGACCAGGAAGGATAGGATCAGGAATGAGTACATCAGAGGGACAGCACATGTTAGAGGTTTTGGAGATAAAGTCAGAGAGGCCAGACTGAGATGGTTTGGACATGTCCAGAGGAGAGATAGTGAATATATTGGTAGAAGGATGCTGAGTTTTGAACTGCCAGGCAGGAGGCCTAGAGGAAGACCAAGAGGAGGTTTATGGATGTAGTGAAAGAGGACATGAAGGTAGTTGGTGTGAGAGAAGAGGATGCAGAAGACAGGGTTAGATGGAGGTTATTGATTCGCTGTGGCGACCCCTGAAGGGAAAAGCCAAAAGGAAAAGAAGTATGTATGATTAGCTTAGCTCTACTAAACTTACCATTTGCAGATGCTGCCACAAGTCATTCCCTATGGTGTTACTGTAGGCGAAATTTTGGAGGTAACTCTACAAACCAGAGAAAACACTATTAAAATCAGTCTACTGTCACAAATAAAAATTCTGCAAGCTTCAAGAGCATGTTGACCTGCAATAGATGATTCTGAAAGAGCTTTACATTAAATGTTCTTGTTAGGTTTTTGTTTGTGCATACATACATTGAGTCCCTGGACAAAGACTGGCTCAGAGAGGAAGTCAGACAGCATCCTCAACACTGCTGCGCCCTGATGACCAAAACACACAGGGGAATATAGATTATTTTCCAGCGCATAGCACAGAATCAAAATAATGACATATAGTGGTGAAACAACATACTGGAGGATTACCAGTCCTGTTTTTAAGGTGCTCACTTAATGGGTCCGTTCCACGAAGGCAGGGTGAACAAACCCTGAAGTAAACCTGTAGTTCCAGGTTGACCAAAACTTGGAAAACCAAGTCCGTTGCAATCACGGTAAAATTATGTAGGTAAACGGCTTGAATAATCGTTTATTATTTTATTTTATTTAGCCGCAGTCCGGTGGGGGGAGAAGCACACGTCAGCAGCTGAGAACGAAGAATAAAAACATCGTTCACATAGGTCAGACCTGCATCATCTCGCTAGGGATCCTCCTCATCCTCAGTATGTTTGATACTGTACAGTGAATATAGTGGACGTTGGACTGTTCAATTGTTTTATCACTAACATAACACTCTTTACACGCACATAAATGTGGTCTCATCTATATAAAGTTCTTTTCAATAAGGAAATCTATTTAAACATTTTAATGATATGTAAATAAAATAGTAAACGCCATGTTTACCACCGAAATACCTTTAAAATATGGAGTTATTTATAAAACCTTACGTTGGTAAAACTCTCCGTCTGACAGGACCAGGAAGTGAAACGGCGCGAGTGCCTGTGAAAAGGGGCGGAGTCAGAGGAAACCCTGGGTTTGTGGAATAAAACCTGCTCCTGACCAGGTTAGCTTCAGAGAGTCTGTTACTATGGTAACAAACCCAGAGGTTCAGTTTACCTCACTACGTGAAACAGGTAAGGGTCACTGCTCGAAATCTGGATTAAGTTACCTCCCTTTGTGAAACCAAAAATCCTGTTTTTTTCTGATTTCAGGGTTAAACTTACCCAGGTTTTCCACTAAACCTGCTTTGTGAAACGGATCCATTGTCACCTCATTAACCGGAGGCAGATTGGTTTATTCTGTCAGGTGTTCAGGTACCTTGTTATACGAGATGGCGTCAAACTGCTCAGTGATGTGGTCAGGGAGGAGGATGCTGTCTTTGTCAGAAGACAGAGGATGAGAGGAGGCCAAAGCATCTATGGCAAAGACTTGATGGATGTCACGAAGAACTATCAGGTCTTTCTAGAACAAACAGATTTCACATTTTGAGCTGATGCAGACAGCCATAAACATATGACTAGCAAGGCAGGATTTGACCAGACCAAACTCTGAAGTCTGGATTCCAACCAGGGCTTTGAACCAGAATTCTTTTGCAATTGGTTCATTCTGAACAGAAACAGAATTATAACGCTTCCGGTTTTACGCTCCACACAGGAACTGACGTTCTTGAACCACTTAAAACAAAAACGTTTAGTGTTCATGAACCGGTTAATAATCTTCTTTTCCTTTTGGCTTTTCCCTTCAGGGGTCGCCACAGCGAATCAATTGCCTCCATCTAACCCTGTCTTCTGCATCCTCTTCTCTCACACCAACTACCTTCATGTCCTCTTTCACTACATCCATAAACCTCCTCTTTGGTCTTCCTCTAGGCCTCCTGCCTGGTAGTTCAAAACTCAGCATCCTTCTACCAATATATTCACTATCTCTCCTCTGGACATGTCCAAACCATCTCAGTCTGGCCTCTCTGACTTTATCTCCAAAACCTCTAACATGTGCTGTCCCTCTGATGTACTCATTCCTGATCCTATCCTTCCTGGTCACTCCCAGAGAGAACCTCAGCATCTTCATCTCTGCTACCTCCAGCTCTGTCTCCTGTCTTTTCCTCAGTGACACTGTCTCTAGACCAAACAACATCGCTGGTCTCACCACAGTTTTGTTCACCTTTCCTCACCTTTCTTCTCCCTGTAACCTCACTCTTCCACTTGGGTCCCTCTCATTCACACACATGTACTCTGTCTTACTGCGGCTAACCTTCATCCCTCTCTTTTCCAGGACAAACCTCCACCTCTCTAGCTTCTCCTCCACGTGTTCCCTGCTCTCACTGCAGATCACAATGTCATCTGCAAACATCATCGTCCATGGAGATTCCATTCCTAACAAACTCCTCTTTCAAGATAACTCCTACTCCATTTCTCTTCCCATCTACACCATGATAGAACAACTTGAACCCTGCTCCTAAACTTCTAGCCTTGCTACCTTTCCACCTGGTCTCCTGGACACACAGTATGTCTACCTTCCTCCTCTGCATCATGTCGACCAACTCTCTACCTTTTCCTGTCATAGTTCCAACATTCAACGTCCCTACTCTCAGTCCTATACTCTTGGCGCTCCTCTTCTCTTTCTTTGTGCGAACACATGTTCCTCCTCTCCTTCATCGACCAACAGCAATCCAATTTCCACCGGCGCCCTGTAGGTCAACAGCGCCGATGGCGGTCGTTGTTAACCTGGGCCTCGACCGATCCGGTATGGAAGTCATAGGTTTGATTCGCATCTTTGATTTGGCAAAGGTTTTATGCAGGATGCCCTTCCTGACGCAACCCTCTTTATTTATCCGGGCTTGGGACCGGCACAATAAGACACTGGCTTGTGCCCTCTTGCGGCTACATTACGAACCGGTTAATAATGTTCCCTGTAAATATAACTATGTAGGTAGCTTTAGGACTATAGAAATGAGTAATTAAAGAAATTAGTTTACATACAGTAGATACTTCCCTACAGTAAACGGAATACCACAGACCCAGTTACGGAACAGAGGATGGAGAATCAGAAGGAAACGGAGAAGTTGTGACAGCTGATGATACAACAAAGTTTGCCTATGTCAGAGGTCACTGGGGAGAGAACGCGTGAAGTTCTGAACGAAGCATCTTGTGATCGGTCAAGAACAGAAAGAAAATACCGATAAATGTCCGGAGCATCGGAGGAGGAAGTCCACCATAGGAGATTAATGTCTACAAAGCGTGGCAGTACGGGGACACGCTGCACTAAAAATGACTGGCAGCCAATGAGTTAATGTCTAAATCAAACCTGTTTTCAGATGGACAGACTGCAGTGTTTACCTGTTACGAATATAATCCAGATTGGGTAACTGCCTTTTTTTTTTTACTGCTGAAGATATACCTCAACTTTTTCAGCTGTCACCACTGAGTGAATGACAGGAAGTGAAACATGGTCAGATATTTTTTTCAAGAACGAAAAAAAAAAGACGGTATTAATCGGTTACGATTATTTTGAACAACCGATTCTGTTTCAGAATATTAAAAAACATAAAGTCGTCGGTTTTGTTTTTGTTCCTAGCAAAATACCAGAAGTTTCTGGTCTTCGTTTTCATTCCATGAACTGGTTCAAAGCCCTGGTTTCAACTAGAAAATATGTATTTGTTCCATATCGTTTTCATTTGTTAACTTGTTTATTTGTTATCTGTACAGGTTACATTAACATTAAACATGAAAAGATAATGTTTCACTTTAATTCTTATAGATGCTAATTATACTATAGAATGGGTTGCTGATGAATTTAAATGTCTTTATTTGCTGCCATGCAAATAGTGTTTTATTTTTATCATATAATCTTTAAAAAGTGCAATATCTGCAGAAAAAGCACTGTATTTTCTTATTTTTAATTTATTTTTATTTTTGTCATGATGGACATTTCACAACATAAAATGGTTGATTTCATAGGACTTTATTTGTTCAAAGTCCACCTTACTTAAAGACAGTATGCACATACTGAGGAATACCTTTTTTGGTTTATTTGCATGCACACATGTCTGCATCAATGGGATTGACGTGTTGTTACCATGTTCCATGAAGGTTCAGCGTGGTCTGCTCCGAGGTACGACACGTATGTAGCGAAGCCCTCGTTCAGCCAGACTTCATTCCACCAGCGCAGAGTCACCAGGTTCCCAAACCACTGTCACACACATGGACTCGATTTATAATCAATGAGTATTCAGTTAATGTTAAATCATACAAACTAAGGGACTCACCATGTGTGCTAGTTCATGAGCAATGATTGTGGCAGTTTTCTCTTTGTTTCTACTGGACGAGGTCATGGGTTCATAAAGAAGATTGGTTTCTCTGTACATCACCAAACCCCAGTTCTCCATTGCACCAAAGAAGAAGTCTGGTATAGCAATTTGATCTACGAGGCAGTAGGAGGGTCAATGCAGTTTGAAACCACTCAGCATGACGCCCATATGAAATGTCATACATTAATGAAATCTGGTGAAAACAGCAACATGAAATACTGAAGTACAGGTTAAGTAATCTACCCTCAGTGGCTCACTCAGCCTTTCAGCTGGGTCTATAGAGTGCCACTCACTGTTCTGTGGGATGTGCATACATGTGTCATGGTACATGTGCTGTGCTGATCCAGAACACCAGTGGTGATACAGCATCTCCTTAGTATATGTATGCCACACTTGATGTTGACTGGGGCAGTTAGCCTACAGGATTGACATCCACATTGCTATCAGTTCTGGTTGGATGTACTTGTGTTCCTCTTGATCTCATAGGGGTCCAGACATTCCAGTATCCATGTGTGTGGCATTGAGTCACAGGCTTTCTTATAGTGAGTCCAGGTTGAGCTCAGGTTGGTCTGTCTGTTCTTACAGTCTCAGGTGACTGCTCTATCAAGCAGTATCTGGTGTTTGGCTCCTTTGTATTTTCTGAGCTCCATTCATTTATTGAGCAAAATGAGTCTCATTTAAGCCACAGTTGTATCTGACAGGGATTTACATTTTGTGCAGAGACAGATAATTGGCTGGTACTTGGGCAGGATGAACACTGTGCAGGATTAGTACTGTTCAGTCCTGGATTAACCACTCTGGCTGGGTCCCATCCCTCAGCAGCTGGGTCATCTGTGCTGCTGGATGTTCATAGATTGCAGTTGTGTTTTTAGCCGGTATAAATGGAGCATTTAAGGCCCCGGTGTTGTCCAGTTCTTCATCTTCATCTTTCCTGGATGTCTTTCATTGAAATGGGTACTGGAGATAATTCTGGGAGGTTGTTGTGGTTAGCTCCTGGGTCTACTAGCAATTTCGCATCGTTGTTGTGTGACGCCTCTCCCTCCCACATGTCCATCCAGTATTTGTCCATCTCAGCTTTTGGCAGGTCTGACCGGTTATTGTTTTTATGCCACTAACAATAGACCTTGTCCAATTCAGTGGAGTACAGTTCGTTTATTCTCCTGGCCTCTACCTTCTGGTATCTCTTCAACCAAGTGACTAAAGCTGTTAGTCTTTTTTGATCATGGCTAAGGTATGGAGAGTTTGTTATATTTATATTATATATAAATATGTATACACAGAAACATAGAAAAAAACGCAAAATTAAGCATATATATATATATATATATATATAAATTCCTCTGCGCATGCGCGAGCAGGCTGCAGTTTCCTCTGCTCTGAGTGAATTTGTTGTGCTTAATTTTGCGTTTTTTTCTATGTTTCTGTGTATATTATTTTAACATAAATTTAGATGATGTATAGCACTAGGCTAGTGTACTCCAGGGAGGAGTTGATGTCTATGAGGGTCAAAGGAGACCCAGCAACACACAATCTCATCCCCGCCGAGCTCCAACGGAGATATCGCGGGTTGCATTGAAAGGGTTAGACTAACGGCTAGAGCCGCTAACCGGAGGCGAGTCAAGACCTCCGTCCCCTCCGTTATCATGGGGAACGTGAACTCGCTATCGAACAAGTTGGACGAACTGACGGCGCTGTGCAGGACTGAACAGCGCTACCGGGAAACCAGCTTGTTGGTGATCTCTGAGAGGTGGCTAACTGGCGACGTGCCAGACGCTAACGTCGGACTAACTGGCTTCTCCTCCATACGAGCGGACCAGGACACGAACACCGCCGGTAAGAAGAGAGGAGGTGGATTTATGATCTATACCAGCGACAGATGGTGCCATCCGGGACATGTGACGGTGAAATCGACGCTGTGTAACCGCGATCTGGAGCGAACGGCTGTTAGCATCAGACCCTACTACCTCTAATTTTCACACGTTATTGTCCTCGCCGTCTACATCCCTCCACGTGCGGACCCTGAGACTGCACGAGAGACCATCTGTTGGACCACCTCTGCTCTTCGGACCTGGCACCCGGAGGCGCTCGTCATTATCACCGGTGACTTAAACCACATCACCTTGGACTCATCTCTCCCCACAATGGTCCAGTGTGTAGACTGCCCCACACGGAACAACAGAACCATTGATCTGTTCTACACTAATGCTAAGGAGGCATACACCGCCACCCCCCTGCCCCCACTGGGGAAATCGGACCATAACCTAGTGCACCTACAGCCCACCTACATTCCGCTGGTGAAACGGCTGCCAGCAACAACACGGCAGGTCAGGAGGTGGTCCCCGGAAGCAGAGGAAACACTGAGGGACTGCTTCCAGACCACTGACTGGGATGTCATCGTGGGCTCACATGGGGAGGACATTGAGTGGGCAGCTCAGTGTTTTACAGATTACATGAACTTTTGTGTGGACACCGTGGCCCCTGTCAGGACAGTCAGGTGTTACCTCAACAACAAACCATGGGTAACAAAGGAAGTCAAGGCTGTCCTGAACAAGAAGGAGCGGGCGTTCAGGAACAAGAACGAGGAGGAGATGAGGAAGGCCCAGCAGGAAGTGAGACTCTGCCTGAGGGAGGCCAAGGAGGCGTACGGGAGGAAGCTGGAGAAGCAGCTGGGGTGCAACCAGGTGTGGGAGGTCTGGAATGGGATGAGAACCATCACTGCACACTGGAAAGGGTGCAGCACTGTGGTGGTGAATAGTGAGCGAGCAAATGAATTAAACAGCTTTTTCAATCGGTTCAGCTCCCCCAGCACTCCCGGCTCCTCGTCCCAGGCCTCTCCCGGCCCTCCCGCTCCACTGATGCTCCCTCCTCCTGTGCTTCCTCTCCTTTGACCCCTGCCACTTCTACCGAGCCCACTCCAAGAACTGCGAAGCTCAACGGCCCCACCTCAACCACTGGACTTCCAACCTCGCCACGTCCTCCTGCTCCCACCACAACCGAGACCGTCATCACTGCAGACCTGGTGACGACAACACTGAGGAGGCTCCGTCCCTATAAGGCGGCTGGACCAGATAAGGTCTCCCCAAGACTCCTCCGAGCCTGTGCTTCGGAACTGGGGCCCCCCTGCAGCGATTGTTCAACCTCAGTCTGTGGCTGGGTAGGGTCCCGTCACTGTGGAAGACCTCCTGCATCGTCCCTGTACCCAAGAAAGGATGCCCTACTGAGCTCAATGACCACCGACCGGTCGCTCTTACCTCCCATGTAATGAAGACCTTAGAGCGACTGGTCCTGGAGCTCATGCGTCCACAGGTGCAGGGTGCTATGGACCCAGGCCAAGGTTGGGGTTGATGATGCTGTCTTGTACCTCCTCCACCGTGTGCTCTCCTACCCGGATACCGGGGTCTGTGCCATCAGGGTGCTCTTCTTTGACTTTTCGAGCGCATTCAACACCATCCAGCCCTGGCTCCTGCAGGACAAACTGACCTCCATGGCTGTGGACCCCTACCTTGTGAGCTGGATCACGGACTACCAAACGGACAGACCGCAGTACAGCCGTATGGGGGACTGTTTGTCTTCTATGGTGACCAGCAGCATGGGGGCGCCACAGGGGACCGTGCTCTCCCCCATTCTCTTCACCCTCTACACATCAGACTTCAAGCACAACTTGGATACATGCCACATACAGAAGTACTCCGATGACACTGTGATTGTGGCATGTATCCAGGAGGGTGATGAGGGGGAGTACAGGGCATTGGTGGCTGACTTTGTGGAGTGGTGCCAGCAGAACCAGCTCCAGCTCAACGTCTCCAAGACGAAGGAGATGGTGCTGGATTTCTGGTGGGCACCCCCCTCTCCACAGCCAATGATCATGGAGGGCAGTGAGGTGGAGGTGGTAGGTAACTATAAGTACCTGGGACTGCAGCTAGACAGCAGACTGGACTGGTCACTCAACTCTGTGTTTACAAGAAGGGGCAGAGCAGGATGTACTTCCTGAGGAGGCTGGCCTCCTTCAACATCTGTCCTAAGCTCCTTCTCATGTTCTATCAGTCCGTAGTCTCCAGTGTGCTGTCATCTGCCATTGTGTGTTGGGGTGGGGGGGCCAGGAAAAGAGACATGGACCGTCTTAACAGACTCATCCGCAGAGCGGGCTCAGTGGTCGGTCTGAGCCTGGACTCTGTGGAGACAGTTCTGGAGAGCAGGACCATGTCTAAAGTCAGGGCCATCATGAACACCAGCCCCCCCTGCACACCACCTTCTCCCAGCAGAGAAGCACCTTCAGCGGCAGACTGCTGTCGCACAGCGCCTCCACAGAGAGGCTGAGGTCCTCCTTCGTGTCCCGTGCCATCAGGGGGTACAATGACTCTCTCAGGAGGAGCGTGGGGGAGGTGGTGAGGTCAGCACGCTGTTGGATTTTATTTAATTTTATTCTGTTTATATTTTAATTCTATACTGTTAGTGTAGTGTCTTGTGGTTTTTCCTGTGATGTCAGTGTTTCTTTTTCTCCTGGTGTTTATCCTGTATTTATTCGTTATGTAATGCCTGAGCAGTGGATACGTGCAAATTCCTCCAGGATTAATAAAGTATCTATCCATCTATATTTCCTGAGGACCCCTTTATTCTCCATGTTGCCTTTCTGCAGTTGTGCAAGGGGGATAACTTCTGTCCATGTAACCTTCACTTCCTTAGAGGGTACTGCTTGTCATCCCAAGAGTCCATCTCGTACCCAAGCATCTCATGGATTATTGTTACTGTATTGTTTATCAGTTGATAAGAGAGACCACAGGCTCGTAGTGAACTGCTCACCTGATTTGCTGAGTGGGTAGGAGATGTTATAGTACGACTGGAAGAAGTCCAGTATGGGTCCAGTTATATTAAGCGCGTAGTTCCCCTGATCCATGGCCATCCTGCGTGTCCAAATACGAATCTGAACACAAAAAATAAAGCTTAGAGAAAGAAAAGTCAGGACAACTTTCCTTTGCACAGGTTCTCTGAATCGCAGGCACTTTCCTGCTGTTATAGACCATTACCTAATACCTCATTCACCTCTTATTCAAACCCCATCCGTCACTTTTTCTTTGTGGATCATTAATTTTCAACCCGTCATGGTTTAAATATGTTTTGTATGTGTCTCTGTGTTGTCATTTAGCTGTTATTTTGGTATGGCAAGATCCTCAATGCCGGTCCCCCCGTGGACCACCTCAACCCATGATACCAGGCCACCTTCAACTGAATCCTCCAATCAAGAGCTCCTTTTCATTCATTCATTCATTCATTCATTCATCCATCCATCCATTCATTTTCTTAACCAATTACCTGTTTAGGGTTAATGGATACTGGGGCCTGTCCCAGTTGACATTGGACAGGAGATGGGGTTCACCCTGGCCAAGTTGCCAGTTTATCGCAGGGCAACATGACAGACAAAAAACAACCATTCACACTCACATTCATCCCTATAGGGAAATTAGAGTCCCCACTTCATCTATATATCACATGGTTTTGATGGTGGGAGGAATATGGAGAATCTTGAGAGAACCCATGCAGAAATGGGGGAAAATGCAGACTCCATACAGAAAGATCTCAGATTGGTTTGAATCCAGAACGTTTTTCCCGTGAGGTAAAAGTGCGACCTTATTCACCACATGCTGCATCAGGAGTTCTCCTCAGAAGCAATTCTGAGTTCAACATCACCACTGATAGTGTCTAAGATCCGGTAGAAATCCCCTACATACCAGAGAGACCTAATTCATCAGGTGGACTCCCACGGTATTTTATTCATATGTGAACAGACTACAGCAACCCTTCACTGAAACTGAGAATGTAATTTTGTGTTCTGAACAACTTTGAATAGTTTACAGTACGTTTACTCAACCAACAGGAAAGTAATCAGTAATCTCATGAACAGTTACCACAATGTCTTCTTGGGTAGCTCTTGTGTGAGTATAGTCAGAGATGACGATGGCCAGTAAGTAAGTGGACATTTTCTTTGTGGGCTCAAACCTGGTCAGAGTCAGAGCTGCTCCATCAATAGTGATGTCAACTATATCTGAAAAGACATGAACAGCAGTAGCTCATCCACATATCAGATGGTTGGTGTAATCCATAGCCCATGAACTGTGCATGTCAAACTTTGAGCAAGCTAGTGAATCCCAAATAGATGGCTGACCGTCTGTCTTCTATCCACATTACTGACTCGTTAGCATTTCACACGGCCTTCCCAGTAGTGGCCCTACCTGCCCCTGACTATCTGTCTTGTCCTTATCCAGGATATCACCCCAGCCTTCTGTCTGTGACTCTTCCATTGGCTGTTCAGTGGCTTCTCAACTCCCTCTGCTCTCCTGAGAGACTCAGAGTCAAATTCCCAATTTTCCTGGGAGGCTCCATGGACTGTTAGCCTGCAAGCTTCCTCCAAACGATCCTGTTCTGTGTTTTCCTGAATCCAGTGTGTGTGACAGTGAAGAGCATTACAGACATACCTGTCATTGAGTGCTGCGTTTGGGGTCCATGACAAACACCTGTCAGATATACAGATAGATGGGTATGCACACAGACAAACATCCACATGGAATGTGCTGACCTGTTTCCATGCCATTGGACAAGGCTACAGTTCCACGGGGGTGGATGAGAGTCATGTGGAAGACAGCTTTCATAGCTGGCTCGTCAAAACAAGGGAAGGTCTTTCTGGCATGAGTTGGATGCATCTGAGAGGTGGCGATGATCCTAAGAAATACAGTGTGAGTGTGAACACATGTAATATTCAGTTGCAGAAACATATATTGTACATTCGTGTTTTCCAGCCACTAGTGTGCCATGACAGAATGTCAGGTGTGCCATGGGAAATAATCCACTTTCACTTAATTGGTCTAAAAAAAATGTCTGCTGTAATTTTGATTCTAGTGTCTGGGCAGGTAATGTAATAATGTTCCGTACCATTGGGTGGCAGTGGGTAGTTAGTAGGGGCAGCTCCCTGCGGGGCGCCCCAATGAGCAGCTTATGAAGGCGATGGTGCCTTGCTCAAGGGCTGACCATTCTCCTGAGCGTAAATAAACTGAGCTTGCATTTTTCGTATATATATATATGTTAGGAAACAGATTGTCATTTTCTAACATTTTTGGTCGGTGCTGTGTCTCACTTTTTTCTTTTAATGAAAAAAGTGCTGGGGCACAAAAAAGGTTGTAAATGAAATTAAAAAAAACTTACTTTTTGACTCCGTCTTCCTCATATTCACTCCTGTAAAATCCTTCTAGGTCATCAGCCAGTTCTCCAGTGAATTCAGAGTACAGCTCGTACTGCTGTCCTTTGGTCAGTTTGCTATTGAGCTGGATCACCAGGTACTGGGTCTGAGGCTGGAGCCAGGTGGACCCAACAGTGGGAGCAGGTCCTCCACCTGAGAGAGAAACCGAACTGATGAAAGAGAAGGTGGACTCTGAAGCCAAGACCTGACAAAATAATACCACTGATCAGCCATGAACTGCTGTGAACTTGCACCAGGACACATTTTAGAATATGTGGTGCCTGAAAGCAAATACTGTACCCTAACTGAAGTAATGTCTTTAAAAAATGTTTTTTTTTTAAGTTAATAAATGTCGTAGTCACATAAAAAAACTATGTCATCGAGTACAGAAAGACATATTTTCATTCAAAATTAAAGTGATTGTGCAGCTCATAAATATCTAACTTATCTAAAAATATCTAAGTTTAATGCAAATGACACACGCACAAAAAGACGCTCTAAATAATACTTAAATACTGAACCTTTAGGACTTAGTGGAAGACATTTTCAAATAAAAATACAATGCGGTTTACCCACATAAAATTGAAATTTTTCATGTTATTGCAGGTTTTTTTTACATTTTGAGCTGCAGTTCTTGTGTTGAAGGTGCGATACAAATAAAATGTATTATTATTCATACATTTTTGAAGACATGAATATCAGTAACTGTATTGTCATCAGCTACAAATCTACCAAATCTGGGTCACAGGTTTACGCTGGAACTATCCCAGATGACATGGGGCAAGAGGCGGGGGCATAGTCTCCAGTTTATGGCAGAGCCCCATTGAAAAACACCAATTCAGTAGATACAGGAAGTATAGAATAGATACAGGAAGTCATTCCTGTCACAAGCCATCGCTCTGTACAACAGCTCTAACCCATCAGACAGAGTTCCACCAGTCTGATGTTTAGATACGGTTTATCATCAAGTCCTGTGTATTCAAAGTCCCACATTTATTAATACCTGTATATTGTTATACCAGGGTATCGTTTTTATTATTATTATTATTATTATTATCATCCTGTACCTGCAGTGCTGACCCTGACGATGCATTCATGGTCCAGTTTGGTGTAGCTCAGTTTGTTGGAATGAATCAGGATCACATCAGTTTCTTTCACACACTGAAATGTCACAGTTGACTGACCTGATGAACACATGAACAAATACATTATGTGTACATACCATACCACTATACTATATCAACCATAGATATTATATCTATATATGAATCATACTCTTGTGCAAAAATTGAGGGAATATTTGAATCACTCATTATATCTTCAAGAGAGAACTTTTCAAGTCCAGGCTGATCCAACTTGTGTAAATTTTATCACAGCAGCTCATGAAGTGACTCAGTGGTGTGTCTGACTCCTGACTGCCTGCATATATATTCCTAACATCTGGGCGTGATTCCAGCGCCATGGTGGATGGTAACCTAGAAGATCAGACCTGGATCAGTTCATCAGTGAGGAGGACTATTTGGGATTAGCCAAGTCACCTGAAGTTCATGTTTCTGGAGGTGGGAGGAAGCTGGAGAACCCAGAGAGAACCCATGCAGACACGGGGAGAACATGCAAACTCCACAAAGAGCGGGACTCGAACCCGGAACCCACTGCACCACCGTGCCGCCCATACCATATTATATTTTCTCTACAATATTCAAATGCTAGAATGCAGCCAATTGAAGAAGACATGTTTATAAAGTTAGTTGTAAATACGGAATTGACATGAAACAGACATGGAGATGAATACTGTATATAAGAATATATAAAGAATATATAAAAATTAGGACTGAATTGTGTAGAAAGACTTAATATTTAGCTTCAGATAGCTTAAATTTTCTTTGATATTTTTTCATGTTATCTCAAAAGTTCCATATAATTTATGTACTTTTCATGTAAACAGAGAAAGTCTGTTGTTATTTAGAGCTCTACATTAAAACTGTTGCCATGCATCTATTACAAAAAAGATTATCCAAAGGAGGTAATTCAGCTAAATTCAGTTAAATCTATACTGACAAATCTTTCAATTTTTTATTGATCTCTCGGTTTACTTGAAGCTATTTGTCAGCCCACATGTCCTAGAATATTTTGCATCATTATCCTTTGCGTAATCTTTTTCTGGATCTTTCTTTTTTTTTCACTTATAACTAAAATTCCCCAGAAGACATGATCATCTTGTCAATCACCTGTAAAAATGTAGAGGCCAGTGATTGGTTCAGGACTGAGGCGAGGCCACAGGGTGATGTTATACACAGCAGGGACCAAATCAGTAGGGAGACGATATCTGAAAGGGAATAAAGACACATCACTCTGCTGTTTAAATGATCGGTTTGAGGTACTTCATTGACATTTAGTGATGTTTATGTTACTCTATAAACAGTCAAGACAAAAGTTTAGCTTCTCTGGATGTGTTGGTCAGTAATCTGGTAGTCATAGTCTATAGTAAATGGTAAAAAAAAAATCTTAAATATTCTGATTTTAATCTGACTGCCGACTTAAAGCCTCACAACTCAACCAGTATTGATTCTCACAAACACTCTTAACAAGGGTGACATTCCTACCATGGAAGGAACCACCAGCTCCACAGGAGCAGCACCTGTTTACACCGTCACCCAACACCAGTAGAGCAGATTTACACTATCAGATATTAGGAGCAGTTTAGGGTACAGAGCCAGTTTACTGTGGAATGTAGACTGCTGGACTCAACTATCTGATAAGAAGATAACCACCGAGTCAAAGCTGCATGTCTGCTATCAGGACACGAACGCTAACGACAAAATGTTCTGAGGCTCAAATCATTCCTGCTCTGTGTACCATCAAGACAGGTACAAGTTCACCCTTTTCCTACCTGTCCCAGGGAGCTGGAACACCATCACCACCATCTCCTGTCAGGGCAACAGCCCACAACACAACAATGGTTGTCACAGAGCTTAAGGCTAAGACTATACACAGAATGCACAGTTTACTAAGCCTGCAGCTTTTTCCCATGGTCTAACAGCAAGATCCACAGATGACAGATCCACAGACGATAGGTCCACTGGTGTAGGATCCACAGACGATAGTTCCACTGGTGTAAGATCCACAGATGGTAGATCCACAGCTGCACAATTCATAAATGTATCCCAGCTGTGTCACCACTTTTTGCTGCTGTTAATGCAGATGCTATAAGACAAATTAAATCTGGGTAGTTCACAGTCTGACACTCTCATTGCTTGAAGAAACAGCAGTGATTGGTAAGATTCATCTGCCCCACCTCCAAACCCGCCTCCTTGGGAAAAGTTGAACTGGAATCTGCAGAGAGGAAGTGAGTGATAAGAACCATACGTAATCTATCCTGGACATTTGCACAGATGTCATAAAACACTGCTGAGAATTCTCTCAGAGAAATGTTGTAGTGTTGTTTCTCACTGGTTAAACCTGGTCTCAGAAAACACCTCACATTGTTACATTCCAGCAGGAAATCTGATAGTTTCCCCTGTTCCCCTTTCCATTGCCCCTGGGGAGGTAAATGAGGGAATGCCATTCACCTGTGTGGTCCAGCTGAAAGCTGTTGAATCACCATCTGGCAGTTCCTTTGGAAGCTGCACACAGCAGAGTCTAGGTGCTGCTCTACGTCATGCTCTGGAGGCCACAGCTGGTGGTTTTTGTCAAACTCAGATTCAAGTCTTTGGTAAGAGGTGGGGAGTGTGTAAGTTTGGGGGCACCCAAAACTATGCACCTCCTTTGTCTCCAATACAGGAAAATCATGTAGATTTTCCGGTATTAGAGACACTAAGTAAGTGGTTGGTGCCAACCTTTGTATTTATCTGTTTTATTTTAGGAAGTGTTCTGTTTCCTTTCACAAGATCGTGCAGAGATGGTTTTGCTGTGTATTTTCTAATTTTGGCATGACCTTTGCTCCCCTTTTACCCCATATTTTGTTTCCTATTATTTGTTTTCAAAGAAAAAATAAAGCTTTACCCTCCTCCTTATACAATTTGGACTTCAGGTTATTGTTGGTTATCGATTACTGTACCAGTGTCCTAGACATACCATCATTCTGGGTTGTTTGAAACAATTTCCCGAGTTAGACTCGACCAACATGTGGATCAATTTGGAAACGTCTGAACAATATGCAGTCTGTGGGGAAAAAATGTGTTTTGCCTTATTTATTTCATGCAATCCTTTACTTCTGTATTTTTCTTACAGTCATGCAGCGATTTATTTGACTTTTAAAAAGTGACATACTAATTGAGTATTAGTTACATCCATCCATTTCCTGCCGCTGTATCCGCTGCGGTGGGTCATGGGCAGCTGGAGCCTATCCCAGCCTGCATAGGGTGTGAGGCGGGGGGCACCCCGGGCATGACGTCGGTACACTGCGGAGCTGCACACAAAGACAGATAAGCACACACACACTCAATCCTACGGGCAATTTGGGACCGGCCAATCAACCTGAAGCGCATAGTATTAGTTACAAAGTTCAAAATCAACCGTTTAGAGTCTAATGGATGTCACTAATTTGGAAAGGGAAGGAAGAACAGCTTGACTGGATGAACCCTAAAGATGTACATGTCTCTTGGGGGGGAGGGGGTACATACTCCACCTCACTAACTACCTGCCGGAGTGTGATTTGATAAGCAGCTGCTGTACCATATCATACAACCATACATCAGTAGGCTCTCTATCACTGACCAGAAGTACATCAGTAGGTTTCTTGGGAGGTGAGCTTTATTTAGCTTGCTGGAGTGTTAGGCTTTTCCAACTTGGTGAGAGATGTGGTGCTTGAGATGAGGTCAGCTGAAATCTGGCCCCAGAGGAACTTGAAGAACTTCGTTATCTTCTTCTGCTGTCTGAGGAGGACAGAGTGTTCAGACTGCTGTGACCCTGACCATCTCTTTTGTTTTTTGTGGTGTTTAAGTCCAGATTGTTTCTGAAACACCAGGCTGGCAGGTGTTGGACCTCTTCTTTGCATGCTGACTCATTTCTGAGGCCACACCCGGACACACCTGATGTGTAAGATGAGTGTAGATGAGCTGTGGTCTCCCATTTGCCTTGAAATAAAAAAAAAAAAACAGTCCAATAAGAAGGAGGAGTAGTACAGGAGGACTTTGTCAATGGGAAACACTCCACAGTCATCCTCATCCCTAAGAAAACCAGCATAAAGCATCTGTACGACCTCAGGCCGGTAGCGCTCAGGTCCCTGGTAATGAAAGCTACTGGAGAGGGTTGTAAACAGGACATCCTCACAGCTACTGACACTCAAATGGACCCACTTCCGTATGCTTACGGCGCGGGCAGGGGTGTGGATGACACTACAGTATTCATCATAGACATTAGGCACAAACACCTGGAACAGCCAAACACATCAGCCAGACTCCTGTTTGCAGATTTCTCCTCACATTACAGCTGCACATTCTGGCCAATAAACTCATTGCTTGCTTCTGTTTACATAATTAACTCAACCCCATGGATTCTGGACTTTCTAACCGACAGGTCACAGAGAGTTAGAGTCAGCAACAAGCTCTCCAACCTCCGACACATCTCGACTGGGTCCCCCCAGGGCTGCGTGTTCTCACCTCTGCTCTTCATCCTGTACACCGATTACTGCAGATCCACCCAGCCTGTGTCACCTGGTGAAGTACGCTGACGACACAGTTCTCCTGTCCCTGCTCTCAGGTTCCTCACAGCATCATGGAACAGCTTTACAGCCGCTTATGGAGTGGTGTGGCAGCTCACGCCTTGAGCTAAATGTTAGCAAAACTAATTTAGTTTTTCTCAGTAGGTCCTGGAAAACAATAACTGCGAGTAACGAGGGATTACTAGAATGTGTTTGATTTTAAGGTACCGTAAGCACGAGTTTGTGTAGATATTCCTACTGCCAGGAGGGAGACAAAAAAGCTTTAACAAATGTGTTTATTTGCCTTTACGGTCACTGTCACATTTAAATATGTAAAGTAGCCAGTGTCAGCAGATGATGGGATTGTAGAGTAGCTCTATCTGGCCTATCTGTCACTCTCTACATTGTATTTCTTTTCCACCCAACTAGTCAAGGCGAATAGCCACCCTTCAGTCTGGGTCCTGTCTGGAGTTTCTTCCTCAACGAGGGAGTTTTTTCCTGCCACTGTCTCTTATGCTCTGGAGGGTTCTGTTGGGTTTCTCGGTCTGTTAAAAAACACTTTGACATGTCTGTTGATATGATTAAGCGCTTTATAAATAAAAGCTTATTGATTGATATAGTAGTGCATTGTCCAAATACAGTTCAAGCATGTCATTTTTAAAGTTGCACAACCAGATACAAAATTATACATAAAAATTGCTGTGTGGTGCATCAGCTGGAGTGCTAACAACAGACAATTCAGAGGTCAGAGTCAAGATTTATATTATCAAAGGCTTTATTTGTGTTTTTATCCTGATTCAAACATATAATCTGTACATTATAAACAAAATTTCTTCTGAAAAATATAAAACATTCATTTAGTTGTGGAAGTTGTGGAAAATTTGTCTGTTAGCATCAGCTTTTATTATAATACATTTTAAATTATATAAGCTACAAATACAAAGCTAGAGGAAGGCGGGTTTTGCCTCTTCCTGGAACCAATCCAGAACCTTCTCCTTGTTGTCTGAAATCCATTTAATGTTGGCAATCGTTCTTTCAATGGACTGATCCAATGCTAGTGTCCCAGAGCCAAAACCAACTTCAATGTTGTCTTCCTTAAACTGCTTCAGCTGTCATGACAAACAAAACAGAAATGAGGCTCTGGCTTAACAAATTAATTCACAGGGCGGCAACAACGACAAATAACACAGCTATCATTCAAACGTGACAATGTGTGAACTTAAAACACAGGAACACAGCCAAACCTGTCATTGGATTGATTTCAATAACTTTTAAACTCTCATTTCTGTTTGTATCAATGTACAAGACATGATTTAATTTTTTCATCCTTAACTGGGAAATCTATGTGTGTATGCTTTCATCCATGCATGCATACATACAGTACATACATGCATACAAACTGAAAGTTAAGTCAAAGTCAAGAAGTTAAGACTGCCGCTTTGTTTATGACCTGAGTAGAGACAACCAGAATTGTAACAATCTACCATCGTCCAAGGTGGATAGGAACCCAAGAGACATCAGAGCAAAGTACTTAGGCATTACTAACTGAGGCATTACTAACCACTCAGTCTAAAGGTAGACTGAGTGGTAAGAAGTGGACAGTCATTTCCTCCTCATTTTATATCATTTTTTAAATCCTCTTTCTTTGTTTTTTTACATATGCAAGAATGCCGTTGTAATTTCCTTGATAATTCACAGGAAACCTTTGGAAGCTCAAAGGCTTTCTTACAGTGGACTGGCCTGGTCTCATTTCGCTCACCTGTTGAAGCTCAAATTCAGTGGAGAAGCGCTGTGTGACACCATTGATTAGGTTGGAGAAGGAGAAGGATCCACCACCATACCTGTGGACCAAATCAAGACATCCAGTTAGGTTCTGGTGACTGTTTCTTGAAAGGACAACCATCTTTATGGTAATTATGAATTTTGTGGTAGGACTGATCCAACAGAAATAAGGAAATACCATTCGTAATATTTATTGTGAATGACATATATTTATTTGTTTGATACCTTAAACAACTGCAGTGTAGAAACTATTGCACAAACTGTCTGTGTAAAGAACATGAGTGTGTGTGTCAGGTTAATACTGTCCATTTCCCAACATTGAGTGAAGGTTATAGAACATAAGCAGGTGGTGCACCTTACGCCATTTCTTTCTTCGTATACACTGACGAATCTAATCTAGACCTAATCTAATTAATGAGACCAATAAAATTCTTTTCTGTACCATTTTGCATTGTAACTCACTAAGTGACAGGTGTCAGCCGATCTTATAAGGTTCACTGATGCTACGCAGCCAATCAAAGTATTGACGGTCCTGTATGTGCACCCTGCCTGTACAAGCCATACAGGTTAGCTAAACCTGCTAAATTAAGTCAGATTTGTGCACATTATAGTGACATTGACATTATTGAGATTTTTTATTCATGGATATTAATCATTTAATGCTGTTACTACTAGATAATTTATGGGCATTAGAAATGCTAATAAACAAGGGAGTAATTAGATATTTTACAGACAAAGAGTTACAGGAATTGACACTGTATCACAGCAACAGCACACATTATTGTACAAAATATGGATGTTTTAATGTAAACAAATTGTTATATCTGAAAGGTGTCATTTGTTCCAGAACAGGACCCTAAGCCAGAGCACAAGTGGACCAAAGCAGGACTCTTCCCACGGCCAAAGCAGGACCTTCACATATAACACGCTACACACCTCATGAAGAACAAGATTTTTGTCCTTTCTTTATTTCAAGTGGGCCAAATAACTTATATTAAACGTAAACTAATGACAATTGCTGCTGTAATTTGATTCTTAATTTAATTCTTGCTATGATCCAAGGTTTTGAACAAGTGTGATACTGGTGTGAGGCCACAGCACACACATCTGATGCTGCTCACAGTGGTCCTCAGTGCGCTTTGGAAGCTTGTGTGTCTGAACCAGGCACATGAAACATTAGAGGAAACATTGGTTAGCACCTCGGCACAGTTAATGTTTCACTGAAAGAGGAAGGAAATTAAAGTCAGCAGCAGCTTGGAAAAAATCCATTCCCATGACAGGGAGGCTATCTGATTTATTGAGTAAATGTTTTTTCCCCTGTACTGTGCTGCATTACATAGACACTGACATTGCTGTGTTTTATGTCATGGCTTTAATTCACTGTCTGTTGGTGTGTTTCTCACCTCACAGGTCATGTTTCATGTTCATATGAAGCTATGGTCCAGGGCAAAAAAAAAAGCACCAAAGGGGATATTTATTAAATCCAGATTGTTCTTCTGTGATGTGGGTGTGCTTCACGCATTACCTTACAGACAAACCCTGTCTCTGGCTTCAACAGTGATGCTTTTCTAAACTAATCATATGTGTCGTTATATTGTGTTATACTCACTGAGTGAAAATGTACGACCATCGAGCCCTGACAAAATCCCACGCCAGAGCCTGACCAATCACATTTTTGGCAACATAGACAATGGTGGAAGTAGCATCCTGTTTCCGGATCATGGCTGGATTGAGAGTGTACTCCAGGAACCTGAGAAGGAACACATAAAACAAACGGCAGTATAAATACCTGTGTACAGGCCAGTTCAAAGTGTATCTGCTGTCTATAGGTGGACCTGTTGAGCAGCCAAGGCTTCTTTGTGCAGGCGAGAGCAGAGCGGAGTTTGTCAGCCTCTATAGCGATGGTGGCATTCTTAAACTGTGACCAGGCAAACTCCCACTCTTCAGAGTCTCCTGCTGCGATGGCATTACAGTACACAACATAGCGCAGGTTGGTATGGATGCTGAAGGGTAAGGTAGACATGTATTATGATGTTGAATACATTTCAGTATTGTGGATTAATACAAATTAGGCACCAGGATGAAGTATATACTCACTCATTTATCTTTGTATCCATCCATTCTTTAAACCAGTATGTTGTCAGATATTGGCATTCCTTGAGGCCTGTCTTGCAGGCCAGGCTGATAGCATTCACCTGATTATACCTGGATGAAGAAGCACCAGGAAGAATTTTATGAACTACGGATGTATGGATTTTTGTGACATTTTCACTTAAGACGGGCATATCCAAGAGATATTTACATTTTAGTAATAATATCATGACCTTTAATTTTTAAATGGTTCTTTAACGCTGTGAAAAAGGACAGTCTTTATCACTTTGTTATATAATTTCAGAACTATGTGAGACTCCCCCTTGAACTTCCACCTTACTGTGGTGGGGGAGTTTGAGTGGCCAGTTGATCATATAGGAGCTATAGGAGCTGTCATGGGTCTCGTGATCCTGGTAGGGTCTTCTATGGCAAACAGACGCTGGGTGTCAGACTAGATGAAGAGCAGTCCAAAACCTCCCATGATTAAGTCGAAATCAAGAACTTTGCCCAGTATGGTGCAACCGAGAAACCCACCCTGGATCCACGCCCAGGGTCACGGCTCATATGTAAGTACTTGGTGTATTCTGTTGGTACTGTTTGTACTGTACAGTGTACAGTACCTGGCCTTACTGGATTCCCTGCTAGGGTTACTGGATAGTGTTCTGACTGGGGACTCCATTGTTCATCTGGGGGACCTCAACGCTCATGTTGGCAGTGACAGTAAGACCTGGAGAGGGGTGACTGGGATGAACAGCCTCCCTAATCTAAATGTAAGTCGTGTTCAGTGATTGGACTTCTGTGTTAGTCAGTTTGTCCATAACAAACACCTTGTTCAACCACAGCCATGTCCATAAGTGCACATGGCACCAGGACACCCTAGGCTGGAGGTCAATGATCATCGTAGCTGTTGTGTCATCGGACCTCCCGCCACATGTTTTGGACATTCAGGTGAAGAGAGGGGCATTTACTGGTGGAGTAGGGGGGCAGACAGACTTGGCAGGACCAAACATGTCCTGAGGGTCTGTTAGAAACATCTGACAGAACCTTCTGTTAGTGTGGTCATCAACTCCCACTTCTGGAAAAACTCCCACATTCTAGTGGCGACTGGGGACATTGAGTCCAAGTGGACCACGTTCTGCATGGTGGCACTGTGGGTAGCATTGTTGGGCCACAGGAAGAAGGTTCCGGGTCTGAGTCCTTTCTGTGGGGAGTTTGAGTGTTGTCCCTGTGTCTGTGTGGGTTCTGTCCAGGTTCACTGGCTTCCCCCCACCTCCCAAAACATCCAGGTGAACTGTAGGTGTGGATAGATGGATGGATGGATGGATGGATGGATGGATGGATGGATGGATGGATGGATGGATGGATGGATGGATGGATGGATGGATGGATGGATGGATGGATGGATGGATGATGACTGCAGAACCTATGTTTTTCTTTAATAAGGTATTTCAGGTAACTTACTGGTCCATATGTCCGGTTGGTACACGGTTCCAGTTACCAGTTATATTCTTGTAGTGATAAAACAGAGGGGTGACTTGTTTCCTCAAGTAATCCTATAACAAAGCAAAAAGAACACAGAACTAAGATGATGTGGTTTAAATATGTGATAAAGAACACATGTTAAATATCATGTAGTTCCATCTTATAATTTGTGTTTTGGCTGTTTTTGTATTAAAGACTGCGTGAAGGAAAGTGACCTGCATGGGACCATAAATCTCACTGCGGTCAAACATGAGGAAGAAGAAGTCCAAGTTATTCATGGCCGACTCCCAGGGCATATATTCTCTGTCATTGATCAGGTACTTGGTGGTACGAAGAGCCAACTCTGTAGAGATGATCTTTGCCCTTTTGATGAAAAGATGAAATGAACAGGACATGAATTATTTCATATTGTGTCACCTACAGTAGAAGACAAACGGAAATGGAGGATGTGCACACACAGGCCAAATCAGGTGCTTTTCCTAGATTTAATCCTATTGTGGTAAAATATAAATAAACTGCAAAAACAATACTTCAATCAGGGACAATCAGAACAGATGAAAGATCCTAGAATAACTGACAAAGACGAGGCTGGATGTGTGAGGAAAGACAGATGAAAACGGATGAAGACACAATAATTGGATCTGTACAAACACAAGGCAGTACTGCCTATTAACAAAAAATAAAGATGCAGATCAACATGAGATATAATTATTGCAAAAAAATGTAACATGTTGTTAATATACAATAAGACAATTAAACTTAAAATCTTTCTTTTTTCAGAGATTCATTTTTTATAGTGTCCCATCTCATTAATAACTCTTCTGATCTGTTTTCCATTTCCCAGGCTCAAGTGACAAATGGAAAAATGATTTCCCCATTGTGTCTTCTTCTTACCCCATGATGAAGTTTCTGGTCACATGATCATTTCTGTCATTTTGATTAGCATCTACTGTATAGTTGCTGCTGTATTAGCATGAATTACCTGGCCAGGTTGAAGGCATCATCCACCAGCTGAGCCCTGTTGATGACTGGGATAACCTAGAAATGTAAGCAGAGACACTGAGTTACTACCGTGTGACGAAATCTCAGACATGGCAGTAGAAATACATGGTGATGTCATACATGTGACATACCTGATGATCGGTGCCCAGAATATTTAGTAGTCTGTCCCAGTTGCCCTGGTCATAGTGGACTCTGTAGTAGCCCACTACATTTAGGTTGGCCAGAACCCAGTCAGAACCTGAAGTCCTCATCTCATCTATCGTGGCTACAGCAAAACAGAACAAAAAAGTGTCCTGGCTCATATAAGCTGTGATTTCAGTACGTTTATATGAGCAAAGGGGGAGTCAATGGAAAGGGTGGGGCACCAAAGAGGGAAGTAGAAGCATTATGTGTCATGTTCCTATCTAATTCAGGCCCCTTCCACATGGTGACGGATCTTTCTGAAAACGCAACTTTTTTCACCCCATATAGAAAAAGAGTTGCGTCCACACAACAGCGTTTTCTAAAAAAATCTCCGTCCACACGTATCCGCATCAGTGCGTTGATCAACACACGTATGAGCAGAACAGTGACAGGAGTGAGGACCGGGACGTGTGGAAGTTGACACCGTTCCTCCTGGAGGACGACCTCCATCACAGAGTTCTCCACCAGGGGGCAGCACGTCCTGGTCTGACCCAGAACTGGCGTCGAAGTCTTGATCCAAACGTCATTGATCCAAACCAATAAACTGGTTCACCTGGTGAATGAACCACTTGTGTGGTTCAAACATCATCAGTCATGAGGTTTTTCCACCTTGATGCCGTGTCACAGTGGACAGTGGATTGATTTACCCAGTACCAGAACCCTGCCTGTCAAATCAAACCTTGACTCTTGACCCGCCTGCTTGTCTGTCGTGCCTTCAGGTTTCCAGTCAGTTTTGTTTTGTATGACATTTTTTCCCATTTATGTTGCATGAAAACAGATCAAAATGTTATGACCAAGATGGACTATGGCACAGCCATGAGAAAATTTACCAAGGAAAAAGCACAAGTAAAAGCACAAGCTGGCACAGAAGCCAGGAGAGTCAGTCAAGACACCATAGTGCACAGATTAAGCAGAGTGAAAGCCATTAGACAGGGGACATGAGAGTTCCATGTCCAGACTCTGACTTATATGTGAATAAAGTCATCCATGTGTTCCCCACCCAGTCACAAGTACACAAGTAGGGCAGGTGTGTTCCATTTTATCAATTCAATACATTCTGTATCATATGTGAGTACCATGTTAGTGTTTGTACCTCTTACCTGACTTATTTTGCAGCCATGTTTGTCTCTGGATGACCCCTGGCTTCCTCCATTTTATTGGAACAATCCATTGATAGCTGCAGAAGAACAACCGCATCATTAAAATAGCACATAGGGTTGTTTCATAGTTTCTAATGACTACACAAATTAGGTTTTTAAGTTTAATTCTAAATTTACTTAGGTAAAATTATTTGATAAATTAATAAATAGAAAATGTTATTTAACTCAAGTCGTTGGAAAACGGGACCTTTTATTCCTAGGTCACAATCTGAACAGCTTCTCTATGCAAGATATACAAGAATCAGATGAGTAAGACTGAAACACGAGCAACAGTTTATGGTACGGGTGAAGATGGTGACATCACTGTAACGCAGTAGTAATGCAGTATCATTAGTAGTGTTAACAGAAATAAAAAAGCAATACAGTACCACCTTTCCTACTACCTTTCCTACGTTCTTCCTCTTGTATCCTTGAGTTCATTGTCCATTGTTATTTGTTATATACAGTGTCTTGCTCACTATTGCTTTCTATCTTTCTTTATATATATATAGTATATATACAGTATATATATACATATATATGTATATGTGTATATATGTATATATACTGTGTGTGTGTGTGTGTGTGTGTGTGTGTATATATATATATATATATATATATATATATATATATATATATATATATATATATATATATATATATACACACAGTGGTACCTCTACTTACGAATGTCTCTCCATACGAAATTTTCTACTTACGAAACTCCTCAACAGGAAAATATTACCTCTTGTTACGAAAGAAAATTCAGGATACAAAAGGTAAAAATACAGTATGGGCTGATACTCGCAGCTCCCACAGGTTCCTGAACACAACATTCTCATAGCTGCTCTGCCATTGGCTATTACTTAGCATCCTGGCATCCCATTGGCTAAGAGGGCCCTCTGTGTGGAGCTAGACAGGTGTGATGCAGCGTCCTCGTCATTCGGCCCTCGACCCATGAGGTGTTCTGATAGTTTTATGTAAATAATTTGCAAAAAGGCAAATGCCATTTTTAATGCCCTGTTGAAGAACATTTATGTCTGAATTTTGGGGGGCTTTGAACGGATTCGGGCATTTGCATGGAAAACACGTCTCTACTTACGAAACTTTCTGCTTATGAAATTTCTTACAGAACCAATTAATTTTGTAAGTAGAGGTACCACTGTATATATTTATGTATATCTATATATATGCATATATATATACATATATATATGCATATAGTGTGTGTGTGTGTGTGTGTGTGTGTGTGTGTGAGAGAGAGAGAGAGAGAGAGAGAGAGAAAGAGACTATATACACTCAAATAACAATGAACGCTGAACACATTGCTATTAGAGGAATAAACTTTGAAAGAGTGTTAATGTTCATACTTGAAGGGAGATGGAGTAGTGATCTCAGAGTCAGGGTCCAGGAGAAAGTGCTGCTGGGACACCAGCCCAGTAGTGGTGTTTATGGTAACTACAGGGAAGCCCATCTGCAGCACCCAGGTGTTCATGATGTTATGGATGGATTGAGGAAGTACAGTGCTATTAGCATCAGCAGCCTGTATGCAACAAAACAGAACACGAGGCAATAGGTTGGTTCGTACCAGATATCCACTTCTTCAATGGTTCCAGATCCACAACATCAACAGGACAGAACAAACCTTTTGCAGATGATTCCACAGGTCTGTATAGATGGCATTCCCATACGCAAATTCATTCAGGTAAGTCTGACAAACAAACAAAGGCATGGATGAGTTATTTTGATTTGGGAGTTTTCTATATACATTAAATGTACACACACATTATAAACCTGCATGTCTAACACACACCATGTCTGTACACTGTGTGATGGTCAGGTGATACATGTGTTTTGGGGGTTTTTTCTTCTCCTGAAGGTATACCTTTGGTTGGAGCTGCCTGTCTGGACCACCTGGGCCCGGTGGTCCCTGACTATAATTAATTCCTGGGTGGTGCTAACCAAGGTAAGCAGTGACAAACACTCCATATGTGTTTTCCTCATGAGGTTCAGTGATGTTACCCGTTTGGTTTCATTTTGTCTTGTTATTTTAATAATGCTATTTGCTTGGCAGAACATCCAAGGTCCACCAGGCTGAAGAGCCCTGGTGGACCTTGGAATGGTGAATCCCATTCATAACTATCATAATCTTATGGGATGATAAGTAATAATGCAGATTAAGTATATTGATCTGTTGTTTCCTCACACTATCAAAAGAGGACTGAAGATTTCTGGTGAAATGTGTTGCCGTCACTATTGTCTGTCCTCGTGCAGGCCTTACCCTGAGTCCCATTGTGAAGACATCTTCAGTTAGGAAATCTGACAACATCCTCAGAACAGATGCTCCCTGAGGACATGGAAAGACATTTAGATGTTGGGAGGACCTGGATCAAAGTCCAGACTGCTGCTGCTGTTACCTTGCTGTATGAAATGGCATCAAACAGCTCACTGATTTGTTCTGGTCTCTGGATGTCATCTTCATCAGAGGACAGAGGGTGAGAGGAGACCAGGGCATCAACGGCAAACACCCTTTGGACGTCGTTGAGCACAATGAGGTCTTTCTGTTGGGAAACAAATGAGAGAGTATGGTTAAAACTCCACTGTCTCACTCTCTCACTGTCCATCATCATGTTCCGTGAGAGAAACACATACCACGTTCCAGGTATCTTCAGCTTCATGTGCTCCCAGGTATTCAACATACGATGCAAAGCCTTCATTTAGCCACAGGTCATTCCACCACCTCAGTGTCACCAGATTTCCAAACCACTACAGGGTCAGCACAGAAATCAGATGTGACCTTCCTCATAAGGTCCAAATAACTAGCAAACACAATTATTTCAAAAACTCTAACTGGGGTGGGACCACTATGGAATGGACAAGGTGAAATGTTTGCAGAGTTTAAAGCTAACCATGTGGGCCAGTTCATGAGCGATGATGGTAGCGATGCGCTGTTTGTTGGAGTTAGAGGAGAACGCTTCATCGTAGAGCAGTGCTGTCTCTCTGTATGTGATCAGACCCCAGTTCTCCATTGCTCCAGCATTAAAGTCCGGTAGGGCTATCTGATCTGCATGAGGACAGAGAGGATGGCTCAGTGGATGAGATGTTTATTGTCCTGTCCAAGGCTCATGAAGCTGCATGAACCACAGCCCACTATTTGATCAGAATTTACTATTTGATTTCTTGTTGGTTGGTTGGTTGGTTGGTTGGTTGGTTGGTTGGTTGGTTGGTTGGATGGTTGGTTGATTGGTTTAATTTACAGAAAACTGTTCGACATTCTAGGTGTTTCACAGGAGCTAGTGTCAAGCCTTTGTTTCTTGTCAGTTACTCTCATTAAGGTATATCTTATAAATTTACTGTCAATTTTACATGTAAATGGTGAACATTACTTTACTTATCCATTACTTAGACTCACCAGTTCACCAATACTGTGTGTTTTTAGCGGAAGGAGGAACCCAGACAGACACGGCTCTCATGACATGTCAGTCTGGTTGAATATGGTGTCTGACTGGGCAGACAAAACCTGTCATATTTTTCTTGGATGCAACCACAAATACTAATCACTGCTGCTCATCCCGCAAATGTTCCTTACAAGTGTGGCACCATTTAAACAGGCATTCTGACAATGTAAAATTTATTTGCAAGAAGTGTTGCTACAACAAAAAAAACAATCTAGCATATACAAATCACCTCATTTTTTGTGTTATGCTTTTTTAGGTACAATGACTGTTTAGTATAGACACAGCATATGCAATTAGAAATTACAGAAACTACACATTTTCCATGAAGTACGCCAGCCATTCCTGGAACCGTCCTTAAAGGAAAGTAATTACATTAATCCCGCGAGGAACGAGGGATTACTGCAATGGGATTTGTTGTAAATTCCGTATTTTTCGCTGACTGAGATGTTGGGATGGTGGGATGTGCCGCGAGTTTGCGATTCTATGTTATACTGAGACTGTTTCCTTACATACAGAATACATTCATGAAGAAAGTGAGACGCTGATTAAATATATACCAATTAAATACATACCGTTGTGGATAAAGTGGTTCCAGTATGACAAAGTACAGTCTCCCCATATCTCTAATAGGATTGGTTAAACAGAATTAAGAAGAAACTATCCAAGAGGAATACTAAAGATTTGAGTTGACCAAAGGGTATAAAATTAATTCCTTTTTTCTTTTCTTTTTTTTGCTGAACTGTTCCTCCATGAAATCCGATAAAGTGACTGTCAAGGTTAATTAATTCAAGCAATGCATCCTGCCACACTTTATGAGCTTCAGTAAAAAGAGAGCCATCAATAAAGATTGTGTAACAATCAAGCTATCAGGTTAGACCTGTCAATAATTGATGCAAGTGATCATGACTGTCTTGTTCCTGAAGTTCTGTCATAAAAAACAGAGGAACATTGTGATGAGCAGGTCAGTTGTACATTAAGCAGTGATAAGGACAGAATGAAGGATCACAGGTTCACTCACCCCATTGTCTACTAAAAGCCATCAGTCAACTGTAAACCAACACGTGATGAAACTAACGTGATTAGAACTACTGACCAATGAGAACTGGAAACCACTTCACTGATACTGTATACATGTTCCACTAGGCAGGTGTACTGTACTGTATACAGGTGTTCTGTACGTGCCTCATAAAGGGGGAGCAGAGAGACGACTTCAATTAACAGATTTGATGGTTTTACAAAATCATAAATTGTCTTTGTGAAAAGTAATTGATTACTTTTTAGTTTATGTACATCAAATTGATTGATTACAGAATGAAAAAGTATGAAAACACCATGAAAGCACAATAAATAAGTTGAAGGAATAAAACAAAGCCAAAAGGTCATACCCTGAGTAGTAAATACATGTGGGTGTCATTGAGCCTGTGTTCGACTCTAAATGTCCAGACAGTTGTGACTACTGTACTCACCAGACTTTGGTAGGGGGTACTTAGAATTATAGTACTCCTCAAAGAACCTAAGGATGGGTCCAGTTTTGTTCAGTGCATAGTTTCCTTGTTTAGCAGCAATGGCAGACTTCCGGGCAAAGACACGGATCTAAAGCCAAATACACACAAAGTTTACACACTGCATGGTTTCATTATACAAAATTAGGATGCCATAAATAATAATACATGTCAGACATTTGCAGTGCGCTTTAAACACATCATGTAAGCAGCAACACAACATGTTTGAGTTAACATCATATACTCCTTAAAACTATACGTTCAACTTTTCATGAATGAATTCTAGCAGCAGAAACGCTGAACATGCTATTAGCTGGTTCAGCGTTTCTTCTGCTAAAATTCATTCATGATTGGTTGGTTGGTTGTCTAATCCTTAAGACGGAGGTTCACAAGGCTCCATCAGAGGCACGACTCCCAATGGTCATCCCTTCACTGCAGATACATCTCGACTCAACAGAATGTCAAGCTGACTAAAATGCACGCTTGTAAGAGGGACAGAGTATGTTTGGGTGTTAAAATTACCAAAAGTCCATCAATGGTGCTATCAACGGAATCAAAATCACTGACGATGAACGCCAACAGGTAGGTAGACATCTTCTTTGTTGGCTCAAAAACTGTCATCAACACATCATGGCCTCCAATGGTGATGTTATCTGATGCTGTAGAAGACAAATGACAAATTAAATATCTTTTAACAATGTTTTGAATCACTTCAACTTTCTGGTTTTTATTTATTTTATCTTTATGAAATCCTAATTTTTCCAGTTCCTATAAATCTTCGTCCTTCAGTGTCTTCCTGGTTTTTCCTGTAGTTTCTCTATGAGACTGTGAATGTAATACTGTCTCTAGTCTTCGGTGTAAATAACCTCTTTGTTGTCCGTTGGATAAGGCAACAGTTCCATGGTCATGGATCAGAGTGATGTAAAAAACGGCTTTCATTGCCGGCTCATCAAAACAGGGAAACGCTTTCCTGGCGTCTGTCGGCTGCATCTGAGTTGTGGCAACAACCCTGAGCAGAAAGACAAAGACGAAAGCTGCAGTTTCAAAAGGTATTTTTTGTAGTATGTCCGAACCAAGAACCAAATAGTAGAAAAATAAATTATTGAATCTCTTTTCGTTCAGCACAGAGTGAGATGTACTGTATATGTTCAAGACAGATTAACTACCACATGGAAAGACATACTTTTTCTTTCCATCCTCTACGTATTCGCTCCTGTAGAAACCCCCCAGGTCATCTGCCAGCTCTCCAGTGAACTCTGTGACAACCTGGTATCTCTGGCCCTTTGTCAGATTACGGTTCAGCTGAAGGACCAGGTACTGAGTCACAACCTGCAGCCAGGAAGTCTTGATTGAGGGGCCTTCACCCCCGCTCAGTGACAAGAGCTTAGCCAAGTGACCGTTGTCCTGCGTGGTGTAGTTCAGTTTATTGGAGTGGATGAGAATCAGGTCCGTCTCCTCAACACAGTCAAACACCACCGTGGAATCACCTGAAACAGAGCGACACAGGTGTGATCGGCAGTGGAAAGACTCAGATTCACCCGTATCTGTGTTTAGATCAGATGGCAACAGTAAAGCTCTACTATTTCTAATGTATTTCTGAAGTACGTACGTTAAAGATTAAATGATAATTAATGTTCACTCTGGTGAAAATAACATCATATTTTTATTGCATCCTCTGGCTTAATTTAAACTGTTAAAACCACTTCTGCAGCGGCTTCCAGGGCTGCAGTCCCTGTCCCACGACCTTCAGATAGTGTTGTAGGTGATCAGCTGAAAGATCACCAACCACCGACCCGTGAAACAATGGAAAAATAAGTGATGGACAAACAAACCACTGATCATACAGTAGCAGTTGTTCACAACGTGATTTGGTGGAGGCTCAGAGGTCCAGAGAGACTGCAGCCAGGATGGTGGAGTCTCTGCTGGAGGGCGAGGAAGAGGAGGAGGATATAATGAAAGACGAGGAGTTATTAAGACTGATTCTAAAAGAAAGAAAAAATGCTAAAGAATATAAATTAAGACACCCACTGAGACAAGTTGCTCTGAGAGTTAAAATGACACTCCATGGAGAGTTTACCTTCTGGCATCAGGTGTGATAGGAGTCTTTCTGCAAGCCACCTAACTCTTGAAAGGTTGGAGATCTCCAAGGGTGGATATCACATGGTGCTGTGGCCATCAACACTTTTATTTCAATTTTTAACCCAAATGTGTCAGAAAACTGCTTGGTTTTTGTTGTTTTCTCAACTGTCAGAGGCTGGAAACTCTGTTCTTTATTTCAGAGAGACTCTCTCTAGTCACAGTTTTAACAAACAAGCGTGTACTATTGGTTTTAAAAGCACGAAAAATCAAGATAAGCAGTGGCAGATTTTAAATATCCTTCTGGGTGAGAGAAAATATAGCTCCAATTCTGACTTGGAAGACATTATTAAAAGAATATTTAAAACAATAGTTTAAACTAGAATCACATTTGACTGGGCAATGAGTGATGTGGAAACTTCTTTACTTTGGAAAGACCATTGGGAGATAGGCAGAGATTATATCAGCGAAACATTACATATGTATGTTAAAATGTGTGTGTCTACACTAAACTATATGCAATAGGTATTTTACATAGTGTGAAAATGAATGTCTATTTATAATTAACCTATCAAATACAAATAAATCTCAGAGACTGAGTATAAAATGTAATCCAGAAAAGCTCAGAAAGAAGCATATAGCCACTCAACAACCCAGCATTCACACACCGACACAATGTGGACAGAGGGTACGAGGCATCTTCATTCCTAAAATGACTGTCAAATCAATGGAGCAGTCACCTGGAGGTCACTATCTGTCTCAGGGATCATCCAGGGTAAACTGTAAGTTTACAGTTCTTCTGTAAAGTGTTCTCGTTTGTGTGCGTCCCGGCGTCTTTGACGCACATTTTTTGACAGTGACGCACGATCGTCAGACAGCGTGCGTCCCTGGGATGCAAGCTTTATATGCACTTCCATTCAACAAAAACACACAATTTTTCCATTTCTCCACTTAAATTTCAAACCTGGAAATCGCCATTATGTTTTGATCTCGCGTGTCTCCGAAAAAGATACAAAAGTTGGAGAAAAAGCAAGTGACAGTGAGTGATTTCTAGAATAAAAAACAATCAAAAGTTAATGAAGAAACAGAGACAGATACTACTACAGTTATTACTACAGTTATTACTACAGATATTACTACAGATATTACTACAGACATTACTACAGGTATTACTACAGACATTACTACAGTTATTACTACAGTTATTACTACAGATATTACTACAGATATTACTACAGTTATTACTACAGATATTACTACAGATATTACTACAGACATTACTACAGGTATTACTACCGATATTACTACAGATATTACTACAGTTATTACTACAGTTATTACTACAGATATTACTACAGATATTACTACAGACATTACTACAGGTATTACTACCGATATTACTACAGATATTACTACAGGTATTACTACAGGTATTACTACAGATATTACTACAGATATTACTACAGATATTACTACAGATATTACTAAATGTGTGTGAAGGTTCTGTCAGTGGTTCAGTGTCCACAGGGGAATATATGAATTAAAGGAAAAAAAAACTATTGAGTGAAAAGCAAAAGTGAAAAATTAAAACTGTAAATTTTCTTTTAACTTAAACAGTTATGATGTCATGAATAAAAACATTAAAATTCAGTTTGCTTGGCTTTTATATTTTACCAGTGGCAAAACTCAATCCTTGCGTGCGCTTCTACTGTATATTCTGTTGTTACTTTCAGGATGCATAAATGTCGTGTTGGGATGCACACATTTTTCTTGAAGCGCATCCCAGGGATGGACTACTCTCTGGAGGGAAAATGAACTCTGCCCCATAACTGTAACATGTTAGCTGCTAAAATCAGCAAATTAGTTCACCTTGGAAGGTGACTTTTGACCCTGAACGTCAGATGAATGCATCTACTTGTTAAAAGCAAACATCATCTGGCAGCTAGATGTAGAACTGAAGCCTCACCAGTGAAGATGTAGAGTCCAGTGGTGTTGTCTGGTGTCAGTCGGGGCCACAGGGTGACGTTATAATGATGTGGCACCAGGCTCTTGGGTAGTCGGTACTTGTCCCAAGCTTCATTGGATGGAGCAGGTGTGATGGGGGGTCCAGATGTAGTTTTTGTTGTTGCTGTTGTTGCTGTTGTTGCTGTTGTTGCTGTCGTTGATGTTGTTGTTGTTGTTGTTGTTGGCAACAAGTCATTGTTATTTTTTGCCTTTTCCTGTGAGTAAACCACAGAGAGAGCTATAATGGTTGCCAGTGCCCCCGCACCCACGATCACGACTACCAGCCCTACAGCTTTACTGATGAAGAAGCCTTTCCCCATATTGCTGCTCCACAGAGACGTGGTACAAATGGTGGAGGTGACTTTATATACAGCCTCTGGAACATCTCACCTCTCAAAGCAGGTGATACATTAACAGGAAGACTGTAAATTCCAGTCAACTGGATGGAAACCCCTCCCCAGTCCCATACCTTCCACCGATAGGTACCTATTCTGACTTTAGTTTTGTAGGGGACTATAACCTTGGAGCTTATCATGTGTTCTTTTGTAGCTCAAACAATAGAGTTGTCTGTACTCTACTCAAAGTATACCAGACTGCATTATCTCATACAGATTTTTGAAATATGACATGTTTGGAATAAATAAAAACATAGATGATTAAACAAGGCCTTCTTTATTTAACTGGTATGAGGGCATAATCATTAGTCATGAAAAAATAAGCAATCAACAGGGCTAATTCTTTCTTAGGTTGTTGATAGGCCCAATGAGACTAATTACTGAGCAGTTGAACATTCATATTAAAAACAATTTTTTTGTGTTAAATTACAATCCTTTTCTCATGCCCACTATGAGCATTTTTGTCATTCGTGTAATCTTAAACTTAAATTTAAAAAAATATCAAACAAATCGAACACATTTATTGTTCTTATGGTGAGAAATACTTACAAGAAAATGTGTGAATTACAAAAAAATTACCTATTTTTTGGTTAAAATGTCATGAGTTATGTATGTCCATTAACTTCATGTTCCACCCCATCACATTAATGTATTTTTGTGTCAAAATGCAACACACTTCCTGGAAGTTACACCAGTGACAGGAAGTCATTCAAGAATTTGAAAAAGAAAGTTCAAACAGTAGTGAGTTTTCATTCTTCTTTTATAACATTTTTGGTTAAAAAATTTGCATCCTGTATATCTTCCTCTACTTTCCTTTGGGCTTTTCCCTTCAGGGGTCGCCACAGCCAATCAGTGTCCTCCATCTAACCCTGTCTTCTGCATCCTCTTCTCTCACACCAACTACCTTCATGTCCTCTTTCACTACATCCATAAACCTCCTCTTTGGTCTTCCTCTAGGCCTCCTGCCTGGCAGTTCAAAACTCAGCATCCTTCTACCAATATATTCACTATCTCTCCTCTGGACATGTCCAAACCATCTCAGTCTGGCCTCTCTGACTTTATCTCCAAAACCTCTAACATGTGCTGTCCCTCTGATGTACTCATTCCTGATCCTATCCTTCCTGGTCACTCCCAGAGAGAACCTCAGCATCTTCATCTCTGCTACCTCCAGCTCTGTCTCCTGTCTTTTCCTCAGTGACACTGTCTCTAGACCAAACAACATCGCTGGTCTCACCACAGTTTTGTACACCTTTCCTTTCATTTTAGCTGAAACTCTTCTATCACACATCACACCTGACACTTTCCTCCACCTGTTCCATCCTGCCTGGACACGCTTCTTCACCTCTTTTCCCCACTCTCCATTGCTCTGGACTGTTGACCCTAAGTACTTCAAATCCTCCACCTTCTTGATCTCTTCTCCCTGTAACCTCACTCTTCCACTTGGGTCCCTCTCATTCACACACATGTACTCTGTCTTACTGCGGCTAACCTTCATCCCTCTCCTTTCCAGGACAAACCTCCACCTCTCTAGCTTCTCCTCCACCTCTTCCCTGCTCTCACTGCAGATCACAATGTCATCTGCAAACATCATAGTCCATGGAGATTCCTGTCTAACCTCGTCTGTAAAGCCTGTCCATCACCATAGCAACAAGAAGGGGCTCAGAGCTGATCCCTGATGCAGTCCCACCTCCACCTTGAACTCCTCTGTCACACCTACAGTACACCTCACCACTGTCTTACAGTCCTCATACATGTCCTGCACCGCTCTAACATACTTCTCTGCCACTCCAGACTTCCTCATACAATACCACAGTTCCTCTCTGGGCACCCTGTCATAAGCTTTCTCCAGATCTACAAAAACACAATGCAGCTCCCTCTGGCCTTCTCTGTACTTCTCTATCAACATCCTCAAAGCAAATACTGCATCTGTAGTACTCTTTTTTGGCATGAAACCATACAGCTGCTCACAAATGCTCACCTCTGCCCTTAGTCTAGCTTCCACTACTCTTTCCCATAACTTCATTGTATGGCTCATCAGCTTTATTCCTCTGTAGTTGCCACAACTCTGCACGTCTCCCTTGTTCTTAAAAATGGGCACCAGCACACTTCTCCTCCATTCCTCAGGCATCTTCTCACTATCTAAGATCCTGTTGAACAACCCAGTCAAAAACTCTACTGCCACCTCTCCTAGACACTTCCAAACCTCTACAGGTATATCATCAGGACCGACTGCCTTTCCACTCTTCATCCTCTTCAGTGCTCTCCTCACTTCATCCTGACTGATCTTTGCTACATCCTGGTCCACAGCAGTCACCTCTTCTAGTCTTTGTTCTCTTTCATTTTCCACGTTCATCAACTCTTCAAAGTATTCTTTCCATCTTCCCATCACACTGCTGGCACCTGTCAATAGACTTCCATCCCTATCCTTAATCACCCTAACCTGCTGCACGTCCTTCCCATCTCTATCGCTCTGTCTTGCCAGCCTGTATAGATCAGTCTCTCCCTCCTGACTGTCCAACCTAGCATACAAGTCATCATAAGCTTCTTGTTTGGCCTTTGCTACCTCTACCTTCACCTTACGCTGCATCTCCCTGTACTCCTGTCTACTCTCCTCAGTCCTCTCAGTGTCCCACTTCTTCTTAGCTAACCTCTTTCTCTGTATACACTCCTGTACCTCCTCATTCCACCACCAAGTCTCCTTATCTACTTTCCTTCCAGATGACACACCAAATACTCTCCTACCTGTCTCCCTGATCACATTAGCTGTAGTTGTCCAGTCATCTGGAAGCACCTCCCGACCACCCAGAGCCTGTCTTAACTCCTTCCTAAAAGTCATGCAACACTCTTCCTTTTTCAGCTTCCACCATTTCGTATTCTGCTCTGCCTTTGCCCTCTTCATCTTCCTCACCACCAGAGTCATCCTACACACCACCATCCTATGCTGTTTGGCTACACTCTCGCCTACCACTACTTTGCAGTCACTGATCTCCTTCAGGTTACATCGTCTACACAAGATGTAGTCTACCTGTGTGCTCCTACCACCACTCTTATAGGTCACCCTATGTTCCTGCCTCTTCTGGAAGAAAGTATTCACTACAGCCATTTCCATCCTTTTTGCAAAGTCAACTACCATCTGTCCTTCTGCGTTCCTCTCCTGGATACCAAACCTGCCCATCACTTCCTCATCACCTCTGTTACCTGCACCAACATGTCCATTGAAGTCTGCACCAATGACAACTCTCTCACTTCTAGGTATGCTCTGCATCACTTCATCAAAGTCCAACCAGAATTTCTCCTTCTCCTCCAGCTCACATCCTACCTGTGGAGCATACCCACTAACAACATTGAACATCACACCTTCTATTTCTAGCTTCAGACTCATCACTCTATCTGACACTCTTTTTACCTCCAGGACATTCCTAACAAACTCCTCCTCCAAGATAACTCCTACTCCATTTCTCTTCCTATCTACACCATGATAGAACAACTTGAACCCTGCTCCTAAACTTCTAGCCTTGCTACCTTTCCACCTGGTCTCCTGGACACACAGTATGTCTACCTTCCTCCTCTGCATCATGTCGACCAACTCTCTACCTTTTCCTGTCATAGTTCCAACATTCAACGTCCCTACTCTCAGTCCTATACTCTTGGCGCTCCTCTTCTCTTTCTTCGTGCGAACGCACTTTCCTCCTCTCCTTCTTCGACCAACAGTAATCCAATTTCCACCGGCGCCCTGTAGGTCAACAGCACCGATGGCGATCTTTGTTAACCCGGGCCTCGACCGATCCGGTATGGAAGTCATTCAGGTTTGATTCGCATCTTTGATTTGGCACAAGTTTTACGTCGGATGCCCTTCCTGATGCAACCCTCTGTATTTATCCAGGCTTGGGACCGGCACAATAAAACACTGGCTTGTGTCCTCTTGTGGCTACATTAAATTTAAGTCTCAGTATTTCCTTGTAAAAATGACCAGTTATGAATAAGACATATCATATATTATAGTTTAAGTCCCTTGTGGAAGAACAGACCACAGGAATTTGACTCACAGATTAGAAGGCTGTTCAAATGAATCCATATTTTACTCTGCTATATATAAATTCACTAAATGGTAATGGTTTTGTTGTTGCTTTCATCTTCCATAATTTCCGAGTGATTGTCACTCTTTCTTTGTTAGTTAGTCTTTAACAGAGTGGCAGTTTTTACATAGTCGTTTTATGAAGTGTATTTTATGGTTGTGTAGCTGTAAAGCCATCATAAGGAGAGAAGAAGAAATGAGATCCTTTTGAAACTGTTAGTTCATCCAGTTACTGCAGCCCCTTATCTTAACACTAATCCTCTGTCCTCACTTATCACTTTAATCACACAACAAAGGTCTTTGTTTCTTGTGTTGCATATTCACAGGAAATACATTGGAGTACAATGCCATCTCAATTTGTTTGTGGCAATTTATAATCAATATCTATCAGAAGTCAATGAATATTCTCCAGAGACAGGAATGATATGTCCCCATCATCAGGGGCCAGTATGTGGTAAACCTGTTTAATCACATTATGGTTAGGACAAGCTGTAGCAGCAAATTTTGACTGGGAAGCCTTTCAAAACCACCAACTGATAAAGATGGAATGAGCTCAGACAATGGCCTTGGTCAGATTTTATCATTCAGCTTATCTTTTCGTCCAATTACATGTCATGATCTATTATCACGCACAGTTGTTTTACAGCAATACATAGGTTTCATCGAAACTTCAATTAGCCTTCATCCAATTCAATAATGGTTTGAAAGTTTCTACATTTCTGTGCCAAAGACTGGACAGAGCAGTGGTGGTCAGTCAGGGCCAGCGAGGCCTTCTCTGCTGGACTAACTCAACTACGACCAAGGCACTCACAGACTCCAACATCCCCCGAAGGGTAGGTCAGGGTACCCTGAAAGTAGTACCTGAAAAGTGCATAGCTTTGACCTACCCTGAAAGGTCTAGCTTTGACCATAGATCAAAGCTAGTGCATCGGTAGATCAAAGCACTAGCTCTGATCTACGGTCTTACACTGGCCTTTTCCCGCGTCTTTCTATCTTATCTGGTTGCTGAATGCACAAAATTTGAAGTTTGTCCTTGACCTAGGGGGTGGCAGTGGCTCAGCGGTAGAACACTCATCTTGTAGACGGATCACCCAGCCATCGGTGGTTCGAGTCCTGCTCCCGCCAGGACATCCATCGGAGTGTGAGCTGATGGTGGGAGGTGTTGACTCACCTCCCAGCCACTGTCGAGGTGCCCTTGAGCAAGGTGCCCCCCCCCCCCCCACAAGATGCTCATTGGGGCGTTGTTTCCTCACGCAACCCGTCAATCCGCCTCCCCTGTACCTCTATATGTTTCTACACTGTATTACTAATTGCATGCCTACAGTTCCCTAGTGTGCTGTGCCTGTATCAGGGGCCTGTAACCTGTGCTGTAATTAACACATACTGTATATGTACACGTGTGAAGAGTGTAAAGAGAATTTCCCCACGAGGGATTAATAAAGTGTGGATTGTTTTATTATTGACCTAGTTTTCTCAAGGTCAAGGTCATCATCTCATTGTGGAGTTTGTTAGGAATGTCCTGGAGGTAAAAAGAGTGTCAGATAGAGTGACGAGTCTGTGGCTAGAAATAGAAGGTGTGATGTCCAATGTTGTTAGTGGGTATGCTCCACAGGTAGGATGTGAGCTGGAGGAGAAGGAGAAATTCTGGTTGGACTTTGATGAAGTGATGCAGAGCATACCTAGAAGTGAGAGAATTATCATTGGTGCAGACTTCAATGGACATGTTGGTGCAGGTAACAGAGGTGATGAGGAGGTGATGGGCAGGTTTGGTATCCAGGAGAGGAACGCAGAAGGACAGATGGTAGTTGACTTTGCAAAAAGGATGGAAATGGCTATAGTGAATACTTTCTTCCAGAAGAGGCAGGAACATAGGGTGACCTATAAGAGTGGTGGTAGGAGCACACAGGTAGACTACATCTTGTGTAGACGATGTAACCTGAAGGAGATCAGTGACTGTAAAGTAGTGGTAGGTGAGAGTGTAGCCAAACAGCATAGGATGGTGGTGTGTAGGATGACTCTGGTGGTGAGGAAGATGAAGAGGACAAAGGCAGAGCAGAAGACAAAATGGTGGAAGCTGAAAAAGGAAGAGTGTTGCATGACTTTTAGGAAGGAGTTAAGACAGACTCTGGGTGGTCAGGAGGTGCTTCCAGATGACTGGACACCTACAGCTAATGTGATCAGGGAGACAGGTAGGAGAGTACTTGGTGTGTCATCTGGAAGGAAAGTAGATAAGGAGACTTGATGGTGGAATGAGGAGGTGCAGGAGTGTATACAGAGAAAGAGGTTAGCTAAGAAGAAGTGGGACACAGAGGACTGAGGAGAGTACACAGGAGTACAGGGAGATGCAGGTAGAGGTGAAGGTAGAGGTAGCAAAGGCCAAACAAGAAGCTTATGATGACTTGTATGCTAGGTTGGACAGTAAGGAGGGAGAGACTGATCTATACAGGCTGGCAAGACAGAGAGACAGAGAGGAAGGACGTGCAGCAGGTTAGGGTGATTAAGGATAGGGATGGAAGTCTATTGACAGGTGTCAGTAGTGTGATGGGAAGATGGAAAGAGAACTTTGAAGAGTTGATAAACGTGGAAAATGAGAGAGAACAAAGACTAGAAGAGGTGACTGTTGTGGACCAGTGGAAAGACAATGGAAAGGCAGTCGGTCCTGATGATATACCTGTAGAGGTTTGGAAGTGTCTAGGAGAGGTGGCAGTAGAGTTTTTGACTGGGTTGTTCAACAGGATCTTAGATAGTGAGAAGATGCCTGAGGAGTGGAGGAGAAGTGTGCTGGTGCCCATTTTTAAGAACAAGGGAGACGTGCAGAGTTGTGGCAACTACAGAGGAATAAAGCTGATGAGCCATACAATAAAGTTATGGGAAAGAGTAGTGGAAGCTAGACTAAGGGCGGAAGTGAGCATTTGTGAACAGCAGTATGGTTTCATGCCAAAAAAGAGTACTACAGATGCAGTATTTGCTTTGAGGATGTTGATAGAGAAGTACAGAGAAGGCCAGACGGAGCTGCATTGTGTTTTTGTAGATCTGGAGAAAGCTTATGACAGGGTGCCCAGAGAGGAACTGTGGTATTGTATGAGGAAGTCTGGAGTGGCAGAGAAGTATGTTAGAGCGGTGCAGGACATGTATGAGGACTGTAAGACAGTGGTGAGGTGTGCTGTAGGTGTGACAGAGGAGTTCAAGGTGGAGGTGGGACTGCATCAGGGATCAGCTCTGAGCCCCTTCTTGTTCGCTATGGTGATGGACAGGCTGACAGACGAGGTTAGACAGGAATCTCCATGGACTATGATGTTTAGAGATGACATTGTGATCTGCAGTGAGAGTAGGGAACAGGTGGAGGAGAAGTTAGAGAGGTGGAGGTTTGTCCTGGAAAGAAGAAGGATGAAGGTTAGCCGCAGTAAGACAGAGTACATGTGTGTGAATGAGAGGGACCCAAGTGGAAGAGTGAGGTTACAGGGAGAAGAGATCAAGAAGGTGGAGGATTTGAAGTACTTAGGGTCAACAGTCCAGAGCAATGGAGAGTGGGGAAAAGAGGTGAAGAAGCGTGTCCAGGCAGGATGGAACAGGTGGAGGAAAGTGTCAGGTGTGATGTGTGATAGAAGAGTTTCAGCTAAAATGAAAGGAAAGGTGTACAAAACTGTGGTGAGACCAGCGATGTTGTTTGGTCTAGAGACAGTGTCACTGAGGAAAAGACAGGAGACAGAGCTGGAGGTAGCAGAGATGAAGATGCTGAGGTTCTCTTTGGGAGTGACCAGGAAGGATAGGATCAGGAATGAGTACATCAGAGGGACAGCACATGTTAGAGGTTTTGGAGATAAAGTCAGAGAGGCCAGACTGAGATGGTTTGGACATGTCCAGAAGAGAGATAGTGAATATATTGGTAGAAGGATGCTGAGTTTTGAACTGCCAGGCAGGAGGCCTAGAGGAAGACCAAAGAGGAGGTTTATGGATGTAGTGAAAGAGGACATGAAGGTAGTTGGTGTGACAGAAGAGGATGCAGAAGACAGGGTTAGATTGAGGCAACTGATTCGTTGTGGCGACCCCTGATGGGAAAAGCCCAAAGGAAAAGAAGAAGAAGAAGCAGGTCTTCATGAGGGCCGATGGCTTGGTTGATCTTCTGCCCGACTGTGCATTTTTGACATGTTGAGTGTAGGAGATACACATGAGTCTTCTGTATCATCTCATCTCCATGCTCTGTATTTTCTTCTGCCACTCAACTGTAAAGGCCCAAGTTCCACAGTATCTAGAAAGATTGAGATGACAAGTGAGTGCAGCAATCTCACCTTTGATGCCAGACTGATTTTTTTGTCTTTCCATATGGACTTGAGTTTTGCCAATGCAGCTGTTTGAGAGTAGAGTATAACTTTATTGATCCCTTAAGGAGGTTCCGTCAGAGAAATTAATTTCTCTGTCGCACACAGCACAGTAAGTACACAAAACACAGAAAAAGCACACAGAAAGCACCAGCACATAGAAAGTAGTACAACACCACATAGAAAGATTAATAAATCACACATCAAGAATATATAAATAGAAAATCATAAATAGGTTCAGAAATAAAAATAAACAGGCCTAGTTAAGTATGGGTATAGTGAAATATCTATAGTGTTTGCATTGTTTTTGGTGCATTGTTTGTGTCATCCCTCAGCTCTCGTGTGGACCCTCTTCTTCTTTATTTCTACCAGAGAGGAGTTGAGTAGATTAATGGCTCGGGGGATGAATGAGTTCTTCAGTCTGTTTTTCCTTCATGTTGGGGGGGTTCAGCCTCTGGATGGTCAGACTTCTCTGGCTCCTCTGGTTGTTGGTAACGGTGTGCAGAGGGTGGCAGACATTGTCCATGATGTCCAGCAGTTTGTCCAAGGTTCTCTTCTCTTCCACCATTGCCAGAGGGTCCAGCTTCTTCCCGACCACCGAGCTGGCCCGCCTGATCAGCTTCTCCAGCCTGGAGAGATCCGCCTTGGTCACGCTCCCTCCCCAACACACCACAGCGAATGACAAGACGCTGGAGACCTCAGACTGATAGAACATCCACAGGAGCTTCCTGCAAATGTTGAATGCCCTCAGCCTCCTCAGAAAGTACATCCTGCTCTGTTCTTTCTTGTACAGCTGCGTCGTGTTTATAGGTCTGCACAACCTCCACCTCCTCTGTTCCTATCAGAACTGGTCTAGGTCTGGGTCTGTCCCTTCTGAAGTCAATGACCAGCTGTTTAGTTTTGGAGGTGTTGAGCTGCAGGCAGTTGTTGTGACACCAGTCAACAAAGTCCTTCACCTGGCATCTACACTTCTCCTCCTCATTGTCCCTGATACATCCCACGAAAGCTGTGTCATCTGTGTACTTCTGGATGTGACACAGTTCTGAGTTGTAGCAGAAGTCCGCCATGTACAGGGAGAAGAGGATTGGAGACAAGACGGTCCCCTGTGGAGCACCGATGCAGCTGACCACAGTATCAGACGTGGCGTCCTTTAGCCTGATGAACTGTGGTCTGTCGGTGAGGTAGTCTTGGATCCAATCAACCAGGCCGGGGTCCACTCGCATTTGTGGAGTTTTTCCTGTGGTATACAGGACTGAATGGTGTTAAAGGCACTTGAAAAATCTAGAAAAAGGATCCTCACAGTGCCACTTTCCTTGTCCAGATGCGAGTGGGCTCGGTGTAGCATGTGGAGGATGGCGTCCTCCACGCTGACCTTTTCTCGGTAGGCAAACTGTAAAGAGTCCTCAGTCCTCACCTGCGGCCTGAGGAGAATGAGGAAGAGCCACTCCAGAGTCTTCATCAGATGCGGTGTGAGCTCCACCGGTCGGAAGTTGTTCAGCTCACTGGGCCGGTTCTTTTTGGGAACTGAAATGATGCATGACGTCTTCCAGAGGGTGGGCACCTTCCTGAGACGCAGGCTCAGGTTGAAGACCCCTTGTAGTGTAGTGTAGCTCCCCGAGTTCAGCGGCACAGATCTTGAGTAGATGGAGGCTCACCCTATCTGGTCCTGCTGCTTTTCGGGGCCGAAGCTTCCTCAGTTCTTCTCTTATCTGGTCCGCCGTGAAGATGGGAGGAGACTGTGATGGTGGTGGGAGCTGGGGGGTAGAGGGAAGGTGTCTGTGACAGAGAGGAGGGCTTGCAGGTGAGAGAGTGGGGGAGGGGGCTGAAGGAGGAGAGGGAGGAGCTAGGATAGGTGTAGGTGGGCTTGAGGGAGGTAGAATAGGTGGTGGGATGGGGGGAGGAGGGGTGCTCGTGAGAAGGGGGGCTGAAGGGGACAGCTCCGCTGTTGTAGAGATGGGGTCAGTAGGTTTGGAGGAGAAGGAGAAGGAGGAGAAGGAGGGACTGGGGGGAAGAGGGATGGTGGGGGGCTCCCTTGTACCTACAGACGTGTGGAGGCTGTGGGGGGATGTTGAATGGGGTGAGGGGGGGCTGGGGGAGGGAGAGGGGCAGGGGGTGAGGGGGTGGAGAGGGGCCACTTTGCTGCTGTGGAGCATGACACCTTTGCTGCTGTGGATGGGGGAAGGAGACCATGGGATAGGGGTGAGGCTGGTGAGCTGCTGCTGAGGTCTTGAGGGGGGAGGGTGATAGGGGGTTCTGCAGGGGGGCCTGGTTGAACCTATTGAAGAAGTCGTTCAGGTCGTTGGCTCTCTGCACCCCTCCCTCTTCAGTTCTGGTCCTGGCTTTGTGTCCAGTGATGTTTCTCACACCTTTCCAGACGTCCCTCATGCTGTCGGTGCTCAGCTGCTGCTCCACCTTCCTCCTGTATGCGTCCTTGGCCTCCTTCATGCAGCGTCTGACCTCTGACCTCTCCCTGTGCTTCTCTCATCTCCTCATCCTTCGTCCTGAAAGCCTTCTTTTTCCTGTTGAGGACATCCTTGACATCCTGTGTTATCCACGGCTTGTTGTTTGGATAACACCAAACTGTCTTGGTGGGGGCGACCACATCTACACAGAAGTTGATATAGTCCGTCAGACAGTGGGTCATCCCATCGATGTCTTCGCCATGTCCACCCAGCAGTACGTCCCAGTCCGTGGTGTTGTAGCAGTCTCTCAGAGCCTCCTCTGCTTCAGGAGTCCATCTCCTGATGGTGCGTGTAGAGACGGCCTGCGTTTGGACCAGGGGGGTGTACTGGGTCTGGACGTACACCAGGTTGTGGTCTGACTTGCCCAGTGGAGGCAGGACGGTGACTCCATATGCCTCTTTGACAGTGGTGTACAATAGGTCGATCGCTCTGTTCTTCCGTGTGTGGCAGTCAACAACCTGGTGGAAAGCAGCCAGGCCAGTGTCCAAGGTGACATGGTTAAAGTCTCCAGAAATCATAATGAAGGCTTCAGGATGTTTGGTTTGCAGCCGTGCAACGACACTGATGATCTTCTCACATGCAGCGGCTGCGTTGGCCGATGGAGGGATGTAAACACAGAGGGAGATCACGTGACTGAACTCCTGGGGTAAATAGTATGGCCGTATGCTAACGGCTAGCAGCTCCAGGTTGGGGCAACATACAAACGCCTTCACCTAAACATGGCCAGGGTTACACCAGCGGTTGTTGGTGTAGATGATCAGTCCCCCACCTTTGCTTTTCCCACATGCCTTCGTGTCTCTGCCGCTCTCACGGCAGTGAAACCTCGCAGTTCCACGTTAGCATCCGGTATAGCATCGGTTAGCCATGTCTCTGTTAGTATGAACATACTGCACTCACGGTAGATCCGCTGGCTCTCCAGAGCGGCCAGCTCATCGATGTTGTTAGGCAGTGAGTTGACATTGCCCATAATCACGGAGGGAAGCAATGGTTTGAATCGCCTTCGATTGTCTGTCCGACTAGCCTTTAGCTTAGCCCCAGCCTTGCAGCCACGCCTCTTCAGTTCAGCCGGTGTGTCATGTCTCTGTCCGTGTTTCGTGTTTCTAAGAGCCAGTAACTCCTCTCTAGAATGAGTGAGAGGGATGGCTCTTGTTTGTACGGCTGTCATATCCATGTGATACATTTAAAAAAGTAGTAAAAGTAGAAAAGGTAGTTTAAATGTACAAAAAACTTGCAAAATAAAAGACTTTGCTGCGGAGCGTACAGACTGGCTGCCATCACCTACGGCGCTCAACTGTCAACAATTCTGGCAAGAATTTCCTGCTCGGGTCCTTCATCGGATACGATTGCTCTGAGATAATTGAAGCTGGACACTGTCTCCGGTGCCTGTCCGTTGACTTTGATGTCTGAGAGAATGCCCCTGTTGTTGGTGATTTTGGTTTTCTGCGCGTGGATTTCCATTCCGTCGGCTCAGAAAGTGGTGTCCAGCCTTATAATTAGGTTGGAAAGTCCTTTTTCTTCTCCAGCTAACCCAACAATGGCATCCACAAAACAGAGGTTGGTAATTGGTCTGCCTCCTATGCTGACAGTTCCTTCGTGGTCTTCCAGGGCATCCGTCATGATAGGCTCCAGAAAGAGGTTGAAGAGAGTGGACATCCTTGGTGCACTCCGATTGTTGTCCTGTACCAGTCTCTGATAGGTCCGTTGAAGTGAAATTGCACTGATGGGTTTGTTGTATAGGTTTCAATGCCTCTGACAAGGTTAGGACTGATGTACTTCCTCATAGTTGCTGCATGCCATACCCGGTTGATGGCTTTCTTGAAGTCTACAACCACGTGGTAAAGGTCTTGTTGATGCTGCATTTATCTCTCAAAGATACCTGCAGTTGAAAAGCCTGTTCTTCAGCTATGATCAGTTCAACTTGAGGCTTTAATTTATCCAGTAATTACAAATGACAGACTGTTAAAAACTGGTGAGAGTTCTGTGAAGTGTTTCCTTCTCAAGGATTATATTATAAAATCTTACGAGTAAAATAATCTAACCAAATATAATCTTGAGTGATGCTTAATAGTGGATATTGGAACTATACATATGTATTTTAATATACGTTTTTATTCTTATTCATTGTACAGTAGCATGGTATTATGTGTTTTTAACGGTTTTCTAGTAATTTTTGTTATGTTCATTAAGTGTTGTTTTTATATCCTGTTATTGTTTCTGGTCAGTCTTAGGGAATACTACTTGTGTATCTAAAGTAATGATGACATTTAAATGACCACAAGTAACGATTATAGATTAGAATTTAATACATAATAACTTACAAACAATTCAGTCAACCTCTCAAAACCAATTGTGACCTTATGTTGAGGGCTACCTGTATAAATTCACTTTCTTCCAGTCATATGAAATTTAGACTAAAATGGGATTGGAGACAGTGGACAACAGTAACAGCAGACTTTGATGCCAAATTGTTTGCATCTGCACCTCGTGAGCACCTTTGTTTAGGGGAGCATTTGTTGTTTGTCCATTTACAATTAATGAGGACTTTGATGAGTTTTATTTAATGTAAGAATTTGTGATTAAACACAGCGTATCCTGGACAAAGAGGGAAAATGGATAGAGGAAAATAAATGTGTCAGTATAGTCAAATAAATAGTCAAATAAAAAGTTTTAAAAT